>JACEGR010004115.1:0-92261 GCA_014170235.1 Listronotus bonariensis
GGACTATGTATTTTAGGGATGATAAGAGCCAAAAGAAGCTTTATTTAACGCAGTGCCTATCAATTTTAAAATCTAAATTATTTCTCTAACCTAAATGCCGATTAAACTTAAAACAAAACAAGACCAATATAATTAATTAGTATTTAAACAGTTGCGACAGTATTCGTGACTGTGCGAAATTAAGCTCGGGAGCAGCCACAGGCTTATGAGCTTACTTTATGCCGGTGTGGCAGCCCATTCATAATGGTAACTTCATTATGATTAGGCATTATGACTGTTTTTTTTTTGGTTTAATCTACTAATATGGGTCAATTGGGTCACCTTACAGTCATCAGACATCGTTTTGTTTTTCCTTGTCTATTGACAGATTTCAAAGCCAAAAAATCCATTTATTAATTTTAAAGACATTTCGGCCTCGGATTAAATCAATATTTATTTATTTTTTAAAGGGTATGTACATAAAAACTCCAATTTAACAAAAATACTAAAACATTTATTAATTACAACAATAACAACCATAGAAAATAAAATCAGTTATAATAGCAACTAAGCAACTATCTCAAGTACTCTGCAACGTTGTTAAAAAGCCCTCATCGGCATAATTTTAAACTAGTATAAGAGTCCATGACAATTCATACTTAAGTTTTTCTTGTTGTTGTGGCAGTTAATATCGTGTTTTTAAAATAATTTTTATAATTTATTGAATAATGCAATAAAAAATACAAGAAGAATTAGTCTACGATTTATGCTAAGTGTTTTGCTGGTTGTCTTCATAGATTCCATAAACAATTCTGCCATGACGCAAAAGGTGCAAGTCGGATTTGTTATGCCTGCAAAGGCTCCCCCAAAACAACGCGAATTATTCGCAGCGGATTCGCGACGGTAAATTCGCACGGAACCTCACTTCAAAGCGAATTTAATCGCACTATATGCTTCATATTGTCAGAATTGAAAATATTGAATACTGTTGCTAAAAACAAAAATCAAATAATAATTACTTAATGCTTAAAAAATGTATTTATCATCGGATAAAGAAGCACTTGTGTTACTTGCACTGGAGGAAAGCGAAAAATATTTTGATACATTTTCCAAAAATAATGTTACAATGGCTTAAATTCAGTGCTATACCAAGAATAATTTTAAAAATAAATTAATTGGGGTTATGTTTATCACTTTGTAGCAAGTGCATTTCCATTTTCACATAAGAAATAAAATACGAGTTAACTTTTTGTGAGATTCAAGGTTACTTCTTATTCTTATTTTGTTATTTGTCTGTACAAATGTCCTACGGTGATTGAGTACATTAAACTCGTATTAGATTTATCTTATTTTATGTTATTTCTCTGTATAAACCTTACTTTAGATACAACAAATAGTAATATTTACTATTCTCGCCTATTTCTCCTTCTATTTCACGCCATTATCCTTTTTTCTAATATTTTTATAACTTTCACGGGAAAGATCATACAGTATCGGGTTTTTTCCCAACTAGTTCAATAACTTTTTCAATTCTGAATTATTTGCTTCTTTAAACCTCCCCAAACCAACGCGAATTATTCGCAGCGAAAGTCGTGGCGGAATTCGCAAGGAACCCTCACATCAAAGCGAATTTAATCGCACTATATATGCGTCATGTTGTCAGGATTGAAACCGTTAAATATTGTTGCCAAAAACGAAAATCAAATAATAAGTACTTCATACTCAAAAAATGTATTTATCATCGGATGAAGAAGCACTTGTGCTACTTGCACTGGAGGAAAGCAAAAAAAATATTTTGATAGATTTAAAAAAAAATTATAGTGGCTTAAATACAGTCCCATAACAAAATTAATATTAAAAACAAATAAATTGGGGCTATAGTTTTGTAGCATGTGCATTTCCATTTTTACATACTGAAGTGACTAGGGGCACGTTGATGTGCCGCGATTATTTTTTTACCGGGCACGTGTATGACGTCACTACTGTCTACTATCCTTATTTTTACTATATTATCCCTTCTTTTTGCACTAAATTCCTGATATAACACTAAATTGGCACACAATATTTCATTTTACATTAAAAAACCTTTTTAAAACCTGTTTTTTACTGATTATAAGCCTTTCTTTATTAATATAATAAAGGTTTGCTTTTAATCAAGTCGCCATGTTTGAAACTACTATAGGTGTATGCATGGTTGCAGCGTTTTGGGCGTAAAAAAATAGAATTAATAAAAAAACGTGTAAAATAACTAAAAAGAGGGTTTTTAAGGATGTTTATAAAATATTGTATGGCAATTTAGTGTTATATCAAGAATTTTGTGCAAAAAGAAGGCGGAATATAGCCAAATTAAGGATAGTTTGAATTTCAACTTTGATGATGAATAATGGCACGCTCAGTAGTGACGTCATACACGTGCCCGGTAAAAAAATAATTGCGGCACATCAACGTGCCCCTAGTCACTTCGTTTTACATATGAGAAATAAAATAAAAGTTAACTTTTGTGAGATTTAAGGTTACTTCTTATTTTTATTTTATTTGTCTGAACAAATGTCTGACGGCGACAAAGTATGTTAATCTCATGTTAGTTTTATCTCATTTTATGTTATTTCTCTGTATTAACCCCTACTTTAGATACAATAAATAGTAATATTAAGCATTTTCACCTATTTCTTCTCCTATTTCACGCCAAATCTTATACTTTTTTCTAATATTTTATAATTTTTATAGAAAAGAAGGACCAGTTTAATATTTTTTTTTTTATTTTAAATTATTTGCTTCTTTATACACGGCGAAACGACTGCGAATCCGGAAAAACGCTACCGAAAGCGAACTAAAAATTCGCGCGAAAAATACGCAGACAATTAGCAGTCTAAACGAAAAAATCGCTTTAGTCTTAATTTGCATATTTACCGCAGTGCAAACAATATAATGTATGAAAGCGGGGTGAAATTTTTGCAAGTGCTGCGATTTTTCCGCGTTGGTTTGGGGGATCCTTTATACACGGCGAAACGACTGCGAACCGAAAAAACGTTACCGAGAGCGAACTAAAAATTCGCGCGAAAAAATACGTAGACAATTCGCAGTCTAAACAAAAAAAATCACTTTAGTCTGAATTTGCATATTTACCGCAGTGCAAACAATATGATGCGTATCGCACGCGGGGTGAAATTTCGCAAGTGCTGCGATTTTTCCGCGTTGGTTTGGGGGATCCTTTATACACAGCGAAACAACTGCGAATCCGAAAAAACGCTGCCGAAAGCGAAATAAAAATTCGCGCAAAAAAATACGCAGACAATTCGCAGTCTAAACAAAAAAATCACTTTAGTCTGAATTTGCATATTTAACGCAGTGCAAACAATATGATGCGTATCGCAAGCGGGGTGAAATTTCGAAAGTGCTGCGATTTTACTGCGTTGGTTTGGGGGATCCTTTATACACAGCGAAACGATTGCGAATCCAAAAAAAACGCTGCCGAAAGCGCAATAAAAATTCCCGCGAAAAATACGCAGACAATTCGCAGTCTAAACGAAAAAATCGCGCGAGTCTGAACTTGCATATTTACCGCAGTGCAAAAAATTTTTCCGCGTTGGTTGGGGGATCTTTAGTGTAAATATTCAAGAACTTACGTTTTCTAATTTTATATACAATTAAGCGGAACGTTAGCTGGTAACTACTCTTTGTATTATTTAGGTTTTTAGACTATGATGCCTAATGTTTTGTCTGAAATTTAATGCCTTGTTTTCAAAAGTGCTTTTACTTCTAGGCGAGGCACAAACTAAAAATCATATATTTCTGTAAATATGGCGATGGACTTTAGGACCACACTGTTTAAATAATAATTTTGACGGCAACTAAGAAATATTTTTTTTGGAAAGTACCATACCTTTTATAATAAACAATTTAAATTAATTTAAAATAAAAATTTTATCCATCAGATAATTTATCAGCGATCTTAAGCAAATACATTCTTATCAATCAACATCACGCAACTTTGGTCCCATTTCTGTTTATTTTGGCATTAATTTTGCTATATCTCCTTATCTTTCATTTATTTTTTGTTGACAGTAAAACTAAAAATAAAATACAAAATGCCATGACCTAGAAAAATTACAAGAAACAGGAAGATTATAATATTTTGATGGATTTGACTATTAATGCTTATAGACCTGCAAAAAAATATGGAAGTAAAAGATAAGCTTATCAGAAAATGCAAATTTTTATCGAAAGAAAGCCCGGAGCTTTTTTATAACATAACATGCCGTAATTTTCTATTTATTGATTAATGCTATATCAAACATTAAAAGAAATTAACCGACTTTAAAAAAGTGTATAAAAACTTACTAAAAAGCTAAAAATAATAAAGAAAAACAAATCAGCTAAAGAAAATAAAGGTTTTGTTAATTTAGTACTTATTATTTAGTATGGATAAATACAATTAAGCAACTTTATTTCATAGTTTGAAACCGATCTGCGATTGGTAAGCTTTATTAGCTCCGAAGGAAAAACCTTTGGCCAGTGTAAAAATTTACATCGCCAGATCGGACAGTGTTTGACAGATGCAACCTTTCAGTGCAAGAAAATTACAACAGTAAGGAGTTTTCCCAAGGATGACTTGGTCGTTGGGCTTTAAGACTACAGCAGTTCGACCATGAAGTGATACATAGACCTGGACGAGAGAATATAGTGCCTGACGGATTGTCAAGAGCTTTCCCTTTAGAAGAAGAACATCTTGAATTGAACAGAGAATATAGTGCCTGACGGATTGTCGAGAGCTTTCCCTTTAAAGAAGAACATCTTAAATTGAACTATGTTGAGGTTGCTGACATAGGTTGCTGACATTAAAGACTCTTGGTATCTCAAAATGCGTAGTAATATTGAAAAACTTCCTCTTAAGTATCCCAGATGGAGAGTTGAAGGTGGAAAGATCCATAAATATGTAGAACAAGAGTTTCCAGAGTTACGTGGAAACTCTGATTTTTGGAAGTTAGTTATACCAAAGGAGTCCAGATCTGATATCTTAAGGAAATTTCATGATGACACTGTAGAATCCAAAATTTTAGTCTTAAGTTTAGTGCAGGGTAGTATTTAGTACAAGTTAGTAATTTACAGGGTACTCAAATTTAAGTGGGCACTGTTGCTAACTTCTTTATTAATAATAATGTATTTTTTTAAATGGAACACTTTGTATATTTTATTACCATTTAAAAGATCTGTCAAAGAGTCTAAAAAAGTCCACATGTGATATATCAAATTCTTAATAGTTTCGAAATTATAATCATCCTCAGGAATTTGATAGTAAACTGGCATTTTTTAAATAAAACACTCTGTATATTGCATCATCATTAAATAGATATATTAAAGAGCTTTAAGAAAATATCACATTTGATAGTATGTCTATCTCTTATAGTTTTGGAAACATGGACACTCAAGTGTAAAAATTATATTAAATTTTCATTGTATTAAGAGCTCTAAGTCATAAGCACCAAGTTTAGTGTCATAGATAAAATGGACATAACATCTACTATTTTTTAGACTTGGATGGCCATATTTCCAAAACTATTTCAAATTTGATAAGTTACATGTAAACTTTTTTTTTATCTTTGGACAAATCACGAAGGCTAAAAGCATAAATACTAACGTACCGTGGGTGTCTTAAGCGAGGTAAGAGGGAGTTTGTTGACACGGGACTGTAATACTTGAAGATTTTGGGGGAAGGAAAGACCTCCGCGGGCAGCAGGTTCCACATTCTAGAAACTCTAGGGATAAAGGAACAAACAAAGTGGAAAGTTCGGGGCCTGTCCAGTCGGACCGTATAGGAATGCATACGCGCGCAACCACGAGTTTCTCTGTGTGAAACCGTGAGTGGAGGAACTATATTGGACAATTCTTCAGAGCAGACAATGGGCAAGAGAGAGAAGCCTTTCTGTAAGTGAAGGATCATTCATTCATGAGACGAATAGCTCTTCTTTGAATAGATTCAAGAATGCTTGGGGTTGTGGGGGACGCCATGCCCCAGATATGAGAACAATATTCCAAGGGAGGTCGGATTTGGGACACATATAAAGTGTATAAATTAGAAGGGGAAAAATACTTTTTGGCTCGAAAGAGAAATCCAAGCTTTTTGAAGCTCCCGTGGCTATAGATACAATGTGTTTATGCCAGGTTACTTTCAAATGTGACTCCCACCAAGAAGATGAGTATTTGATGACTCTTTTCGCGACAAGGAAAATGATTGTGTTTTGGATGCATTAAAATGGACGATATTTTTGGCGCCCCAATCTAATACTAAATTAAGATCCTGCGAAAGAGATATCTACATCGCTCTGCGTTTGTTTTCCAAATCAGGTTTAGTGATGGGTTTGGAAACCTGAAAACTGGAGTAAAGGGTACTATCGTCGGCGAAACTATGAATGGCCGTCCACAATAACTGATATACGTCGATCAGATAGATAACTAGTCTAACTTTCTTTAAAGCTCTCTATTAGATCTTTAAAATAGTAATATAAAATACAGTGTGATCCATTAAAAAAAATTGTTTTGCAATAAATTGAAAACCCAATTGTTTTTCTGTTGGCAGCGCGTTAATCAGCAGAAAAAATACTACAACTTCACTAATTTAACCGATTTGGTATCTCCAATAATAAAGAAGTTAGCAATAGTGCCAACTTAGGTTTGATCACCCTGTATAATACTAATGAGCAGTGGTAGAGGAAGGATTGAATTGTAATAACAGCAATTGGTTGCTAAAGCAAAAGGTTTCCTGGATATTTTTTTCATTTGCTACAGTCTGCAACGGGCGTTTGTCTATTTCACTACAAATAATTGTAGAATTTCGTGCGATTGTATAACTCTCTTTCATTTCACATTTTTTTTGTGCAGTTATTTTAATTTTATTAAAATTGTAAAATTTATGGATTACTAAGTCTATAAAATATTGAATATCATAAAATAAGCATCTGTCGCAAATGACAAATCAATTTATCATGTACTATTATCAAAATGAATTTCAATTAAACATAAAACCAGACTGGTTATTTGTCATACTAACCAAACTTTATTTCCTTTTACGACAAGGGATCGTTAATAATTATCTCCATAACTACACTAATTACTTAATTATAAAAACGGAATTCTGCCGCCGAATTACCAAAAGCTTATTAAAAGATAAAGATATCCAATAGACTTGGAAATTAATTTAGATTAAAATGAGCGAGTGTCCCTGCGTATTTTTTCGATTGACAGATGTTTTCGGACTTACAGCCTTTTAAATTGCTTAATTTTGATGTAACATGTGTTTTTTCTTTAAATTACGAATAAAGCTTTTGTTTTAGGTAGTTAGTAGGGTGTGGATAAAAATTGTTTATACCGGGTGACAAAGAACTTACTATCCAGCAATTTATTTTCTTCAGTGCAACCGTACAGTTTTCAAATTTAGGGACGTCATATTTTATCACCGGATGCCAATTTCAGATATAATTGCATCTGTGTATTATTTCTGGTTTAACCGGAAGTAATATAAACTTATATATTTTAAATGGAACACCCTGTATATTTTTAGCTTTTGAATTCTTTAAAACCTTTAATATTTCCATAACTAACTCTTTTGGTTTTAGAAAAACAGTTTTTGAAAAGTTCCAAACGACTTCATAACAAAAATTTTCATAAATATTGTGTCGTCGTCTGAACCTTTTCAAACGCCGTTTTCTCTAAAACGAAAAAGATAGGTTATGGGTGTATTACAGGTTTTATATCAGGATATGCTTAAAGAATTTAAATCTTAAAAGATATACAGAGTGTTCCATTAAAATTACCAGAGTTATCATACTTGGAAATTCAAATTTTACAGCACTTCCGGTTAAACAGGAAATAGTATTATAATAATCTCTAAATGTGGAGTCTTCTAAAAAACTATTTTAAGGATTTTAATTTTTTCTGATTTTTATTTGTTTTCCCATAAAACTGCATTTTGTGCTTTCGTTTGGAAATTTTTAGACGCCATTTCCTCCAAAACTAAAAGAGTTAGGTTATGAAAATATTAAAGATGTTATATTAGGTATGACCTGTGGAATTTAAATCCTAAAAATATACAGGGTGTTCCAATAAAAATATTAAAGTTTATATCACTTCCGGTTAAACCGGAAGTAATACACAGATGCTATTAGGTCCTAAATTGGCATTCGGTGATACAATATAACGTCCCTAAATTTGAAAACGATACGGTTGCTCTGAAGAAAATAAATTGTTGAATAGTAATTTCGTTGTCACTCGGTATAATTGTTTTTGACTTTTAGCATAACAGGGTTGTGTCCAATTCCTTGGTAAATTAAATAAAAATAAAATAAATTTTTCTTTTTGTTTTTTAAACATCGATGTGGTTTTTTACGAATATTTGATAAATTCTCTAGAAGCAAGGGAGCACAAATCTTTGGATGTTATTAAAAATTTCAAATGAAGTAAAAGAATTAATTTTTCAGAACTCAATAGAGAAGTTTTAGGGTTCGGAAAGCTATAAAAGCCTATACAATAAATTAAAGAAAAATTAATCCTGAAATATCTAAAACACCATGTATTATTCAATTTTTATTTTTTGTTTTCGAGATTTGTGCATTTAAATAATGCGCCAAAGAATATTTAATTGTGATATTGGTGAAGGAGCTTCAAAATGATGTGCCATAAGACCCCCTTTCCATTAATTTTTCTTTTTAAAATGGCGCTCAGCTGTCAGTTTGACATTTATATCTGTCACTTCCTGTCTAAAATTTGGTTTATGTAGTCTCACTAAAGTCCTCAAATTTTCATTTCAAAAGTTGTTTCTCAAATTTAATTATTTATTTTATAATAAATTATTAATTATTTATTCCTTTTAAAGTAATCTTGATTTTTATTATATTATTGCAAGGGCAAAATAGCCCTTCATAATATACAGCGTGTCTACTTAAGTTCGTACCATATGGAAAACCTTTTTATTATTAATTTCACGAAAAAAAAATATTTTTATAAAAGTCCTGCATGGTCTAAAACCTCAAATGCAATCATAAAATATTATATTTTTTTGCAGTGGTATACGAGGTATGACAAAAAAATGTGTTTTTTTTCAAGAGGAAAGTACCTCTAATTTTTGTAATATAGAATATATTTATTAAGAAAAGATGTTTAGTATTAAAAATAACATATAAATATGCAAACTTTAACATTTTCACAAAAAAAAACTGTATTTTTTGTGATATCGAGGCCTTTCTTGTGACTTTGACAGAGCTCTCTCTACATATTACATTTTCAAATAAGTATGCACTTATGTACAAACCTAAATTTTTACCGTTAACGCATAAACATTTTTAAAAAAGGTTTTTTTTAAATAAACAAGTTTGCATATTTAATTGTTATTTTTAATCCTAAACATCTTTTCTTAATAAAATTTTTAATATAATGAAAAATGGAGGTACTCTTCTCTTAAGCAAAATTAACATTTTTTGACATACATTGTATACAACTGGAAAAAATTAATATCTGATGATTGTATTTTAGGTTTTACACACTGAAGAACTTTTTATAAGGAATAACATTTTTTCGTAAAATTAATAATAATTTTTTTTCCATATTAAAATATTTATTAAATATCTTTATTTTGGAGAAAAGCCAAATATTATTTTGTTTACACTGTTGGTAAGTCGGTATTCTTGGCAGAGTTGGGTAGTATTCGAATACTCGGTATTCTGAATACGATTCACTACTGGTACTGGTACTGGTATATTATCACGTCACTTTTTATGCATCTTAAGCGGGTTAAAACATGTTCGCGGTGGTTTTCCCGACGACGCCGACGGGGTAAAATTTAATATAAGTCATATATATCATCATTTGCAAACTAAGACTTTAGGAAGTTAGTTTTACAAATTTAAAAAAAACTGAATTTAATATGTTTTTAAATCTTGATCTGTTGTTTCTATGGTCCTATAATAGGTAAGTAATTTTGAACAGATATACATTTATTTTTGCAAACAAAAATAAATCTAAATTAATTATTTTAACTTCTTTGGGGTTTTGCTATTTAAAAAAACAAGTAACTTGGTACAATATATAAAAAGTGACATTGCAAACTATATGTTTTCTATGTATTAGGTTCGACTAATATGTATTTATCTCCATTTTACACAAAAGGGATGTGTATAATAAATTTTATTATGTCAGTTTAAATCATGACTATCTGGTAAATCGTAGATAGTATGTACATGTATGGCCATTCCAAAAGTGAAGTCAATAGTTTAAAAAATAGAAAAGTCATTTTTGGAAAATTTGGGAGACGTCTTGTATGCTTGAAATGATTAGTTTTTAAGCAAGAACAAAGTACGCCACTGCATTTTTGTTATGGAAAAACGTAGAAAAATAAGAATGAGTTGCTTTTTCAAGAGAAAGAAGGTTTTTGCTCTTCAATATTCATGAATACCGAGTATTCGAATACGTTTTTGTAGGTATTCGAAAATATTCGGTATTCGAATACTTTTCTTTACGGTATTCGTATTCGTATTCGAATACCAAATTTCAGTATTCGACCCAACTCTGATTCTTGGTAAATTAATGCGACCGATCGTCAGCTTTTTTCCCTCATAACTTTGGCCTCCAGTCGACCAAGTTTCGTAAAAGAGAGTCCATCGGACAACGAGCCGAAATACGTTAGTAATTAATATTTTTTAATAAATTAGAATGTTTTGGATTGAATTTAATCTACATTTTACTGCGAGTATCAGAAAAAAACACACAAAAATACAATATAATAATAAATAATTATCTGTTATCAGATAGTTCATAGTTCAAAAAATTTCCCTCGAAAAATCAGATCCTGGCAACTAGTCACTTGGATAACTGAATAGTTGTCCAAGGAACAATTAAATTGTCGATTGGAAAACAAGGTAGGCTTAAAATAGATGGAGCGGTTTTCGCCGAATCGACAGTCGAATCGGCGAAACGAGACAGCTGGCTGCAACGGTAATTGCGTAAGGATTGCGCATTTTGGGAGAGCTGTCAATTGCGTCGACCTGTCGTCTGTTTTGTAATATAATAATACGGTGTTTTGCATTGCTTGCTTCATCGCTGCGTCTGTTTTAAGGCTTAGTTAGCTCTGTTGGTTGTTACCCTGCCTTTAGATAGTTCATAAAAAAAATTAAACACAAATAATAGTTGATAGAACAGCAAGTTGAATAAAAATAAATAAAAATTCTAAAATAAAAGTTTTACTTGGTTTTAAATAACATTCAGATAATGAATATAAATAATACTTCTAAATTTCAACTAGTGCATTATTATCTTTCCACTGCATATACCGTAATTTTTATTTTAAACGTCATTTCCTACAATATCCTTCGCTTCAAGCAAGAATGTTTTAAACGTTTTTCTGGTAAAGAAATATAGAATACACCAACTATTATATAAATTTAAGATAATAACAGTGTGAAAAGGTATAATCTTTTTATTGTTATTTTCTGTTACTCTTAACCTCTTTTGTGCTAGAAACATGCGATACAACTATTGGAAAGGTCTATTATTATTTTTTGGAAGATATATAAGATGTGGGATTCTTTTAGGTCTTTTTACCAAGATTTTTTTATGACCGTAAAAAATATGCATGTGTTTTTACCATCCTAAAGCTAAACTACTCTATTCTAATACACAAAATAAAGCGTTAAAAGAAGCAATTTCTTTACCGTTCGATGCTTTAAAAAATGTTTTGTTTCTCAATGCCTAAAAGAAAAATTTATGTGTCACAAAATTTAAACTTGTGAAAACATCTTATAGAAATTGTCGAAAATTAATAATCATAACGAATGACTCACATATGTATACAGTGAGGTCCTAAAGTCCGTCGCCCCCTTCTAACTTCTGAACCGTTCGGTATATTTTCATGAAACTTGAAACAATATTTTATGACCAAGGTCTGCAATTTTTTACATATCAATGACAGCTCTAAATGTCAAAGTGACAGCTGGGCACTATATTGCAAAAAAAATAAAGAAAAGGAGGGGTCTTGTGGCACATCATTTTAAAGCTCCTGACAGGTACTTTACAACCCTAGAATATAAAGTCAATACCTTCACCTACTACAAAATGGCGGTACTTTTAAAATTACCTAATTACCTGATTTGGATGGCCATATTTCCGAAAGTAATTAAGTTAGATGTACCTAATATGGTATTTTCTTAAAGCTTTTTAAAGATCTTTTTAATGGTTTTGGACTTTATCATTATAAAAATTATAAAAAGCGTTATTTTTTTAACGGTGTTAAGAAAATTAATTTGTTTTAAAAGCAAAATTTGCATTATTTTAAATAACGTAAGATATGGTATTCTTCATAAAAGCATCTAAATTTTTTTATCGTGTGCGCAAAGTAGCTACTTTGCGCATCTATTTGATTGCGGAAAGTTCAACTTTTAAAAAGGTAAATTGCGGTGACCATTACAGTTCGGTGTTGGCTCATGAAAAATAAAATAAAAATAATTAATAGTTTAAAAAACTAAAAACACGCTTTTATATGCAACCGAACTAAAAATTAGAAAATAATTTTTTCATTAAAAAAATATTGTCATTTCATAGTAAAAAGCGTGGGGTGCATTTTACTATTTTTTCATAACTTTTCCATCATAGATATTTGCAAATATAATAATTATAACATTTAATATATTTATCACCCCACGCTTTTTACTATGAAATGACAATATTTTTTTAATAAAAAATTATTTTCTAATTTTTAGTTCGGTTGCATATAAAAGCGTGTTTTTTTAGTTTTTTAAACTATTAATTATTTTTCATTTTTTAGTTTCTGCTACTCTTGACAAAATGGCGAAAAATTTTTTTAATGAACAAGAGTGGCAAATTTTAAAATTTTTCCAACAGATTGCAACTCACTAAAAAATTTCTTCTTCATTAAGTAGCAAAGTTTGAAATTTTGCCAACAGATAGCAATCCAGGCAATGTTTGGACCGTTGCCAATATATTGCAACCCACTAAAAAATTTCTTCTTCATTTAATAGCAAAGTTTGAAATGTTGCCAACAGCTGGCAACCTAGGTGTTGTTTTTATATTTTTATAATATAAAGGAAAATTTTTTTCCTGGCGATCCAAAAAAAGAATGTTAATTTTTATTAATTGCACATTATGTATTATGTATACATTACACATAATGTAATTTTTATTATTTAATCCTTGAACTAATGGTGCAACTAACCCTATATTTTTATTTTTCATAAAAATTAAACACTCACGGTGCAACTAACCAAATTGTGTAAAAACTAAAAAATTTCTTCTTCATTTAATAGCAAAGTTTGAAATGTTGCCAACAGATGGCGTCCTAGGTGTTGTTTTTATAATATAATGAAATTTTTTTCCTGGCGATTCAAAAAAGATAACGGGATACTGTTTTTAAATTATTGCATCTTCATCGGTCCTTGACACGTGTGCAAAGTTTCAAAGAAATCGAATAGCTGGAAGTTGGTTAAAATTAGGCTCAAAGATTCCGTTACATAGATAGATAGATAGATAGATAGTTACAACCCAAGTTAATAAAAGCGTGTTAATAAGTTTGTTCGTTAGATTATCCCAATTTTTCCCAAATAAAACTGAAAGGGTTTTTTAATTTCTATTTTTTACTTTTTGGGAGCACTTACACAAGTAAGAAACGTAATTTTAGAGAAAAAAGTCGGCCTATTTGTTTTTATAAAAATAACAAATATTTACCAAAAATAAACTCTTAAGGGTTTCCTTGAAAATTATGTAAAGAAATAGTGGTATAAATCTCAAAAGGATAATTGTAATAGTTTAAAAGTTATGATAGTCACCGACTTTAAAAACGAGAGTTGTGGAAAAAGAGTTTTTGTTTTAAAAAAACTATAAAATTCAAAATAAAACGTCCATGTCTATGAATAAAGTGGATACTTAAACCACTGTATTTTCGTTAATTTTGCTTTAGTTAATCTTAAATTTTTACACAATATTCTTAAAATGTTATAATTAAAAAAATTATTAAAAAAATACCAATAAAAAGTTTAAAACCATAGCCTTTCCTCAAAAAAAAAGGATTATAAAAGAGAAAAGTGATTCCGTAAAATTGTAAAATTATTTTAAAACAAAAAAAAAACAGAAAAAATAAGAGCACGAATTATTCAAGAAAAAAGTTCTAAATGCGAATTGATAATTATACTAAATCTCAGGTCGAAGAAACGAAACAAGTCTTCCACAAATCGGTGTTACCATCAGTAAATTTATTAAGTGAACCAAGAAAACGGTAGCATTTAAGGTGGAGGTGTGAATCCGCATGTGGGTAGTTCAATTTCTTTAATATCTAGAAATACAGTGCCGAACTACAATAAAGGGAATTTTAAGGCCATTTAAAAAATTGCAGGTTATGCTTTTCAGTAATAAATTATTTAAAAGAAAACGTTAATTAAGGTTAAAGACTGGATAAAAAGTTTGCCATAAAAGTAAAAAAAAAAGATAATATTAATTACCGTAGAATTAGACAGAAGAGTTTGCCAAGAAATGGTTAGTATTTATTTACGGAAAGCCGTACATCCATAAGAAAAATCGAGAGTAAAAAATGTGTTCAATATTAAATAAGAAAGGGTAGTGACTTTTACCTTTTTTTTAAATATTTACCCTTAATCCCTTATGTAATATACTGGCAGACTTTTTTTGGGTTTCTTTTGATGCATAGAAGAGGTTTTTCATTTGTTTTTATATCTACGTCAGTGTTAAAAGTATTATAAAACAAAGGATAATGTTTATCTTTTTTTAAAACTCCGCAGTTCAAATCTAAGATGTTTGGAACATACGTTTATAAGAAGTTTTTTCTTAATTTTTATTGTAGAATCAGACCTTAAAGTTTGTCCGTAGAGTTAGTGGTCATCCTGTATTTATTGCATCGGAGTGCAAAAAATTAGCTTGTAAATTATACCATCCCTTTATTTTACGTTAAAAGTTATGAAAAAGTCTGTTTTTACCTTTTTGATAAGTTGTTAGTCAACGAAGATACAAATGATACCTGAAAATGCAATATTTTCACTATCGCCCTGTACCTCAGAAACTAATAGGGTTATGGGGGCCTTGTTTGTGGTATCTTTTATTTTACAAACAAGGAATTTAGCTTGGAGAAATCTGCAAGGGTCTATCCTTATTAATAACTGATATATCCCGCAATCGTAACCAAACTGAAAATCCTGTAAAGGGTGGTTTTTTGAATGGGATTATAGGCGGCAAAACGGTAAGAGGCACAAAAAACAACAATTTTTGTCCATTTTTTTAATGATTAGTTTAGGGGCGCAATTAGATTCACGCTTATTTAATTGGTTTTAGAGATATAGAGTGATTCTTTAAATTTTTCCGATTTTTATTATGTCTTATTACTTGTAGTTCTACCCTACTACCTAGAAGGTTATACCTGGGATTTGGCGCGTTAAAAAATATTATTCAAAGAAAATCAAATTATTTGAGACAATATTGTAAAAGGTACTATATAGAAGCTAAATTTAAAAATAAGTTGACTTAAAACCAAGGAAAATTGTAAAACATTGGACCTAAAAGGGTAGACAGTTGCGTGTTTTCGTATAAACAAGTTTTTTGACGACACCAGACAAAGCAGAAATTCTTCTTCTATTCCTCGTATTATCCGCCTTTTTAATTTCTAATAACACTGATAGTCCTTGGGCAAGTAATAAAAGTGACTTTATATTAATAACACTTTTAAGACCTTCTTATGGGGGTTGTATTAATTTTTGAGATAAAATATTAGTTCCAGCCTAAAAAACTGACCCTGTACAAGCAGCTCTTAGTATTATGTACACGGAAGTTGTTAAGTTTAAACGAATACTGCGTGGTTTAGTGTGTATGGTAAGTTATTGATTACCAAATTAAAGAAGGCAACAAAACGGTTAAAAAATAAATAATAAAAAAATTAAGATAGACGATTTCTCTAATGATTTACATTATATGTTTTTAACCTTAAAATTATAAAAAATCAAGTCCTCCTCTGAAGCCAATAATATCTGTAACAAAATCTTCCCAAGTTTTAATGAACTAACGAACCATTTCAACGTGGCGATTTATGGGGCTACCTCTTGGGTTCGTGGCCCCCGATTTGGTTTCGTTACGGAAGGTCGAATTCCTCGTAAATAAAGCCCGGGGGTGAACGGGCCAACGGTTTTTTGTTTATATGGTTCGAATGATGAAAAGTTAATTATTTATTGTTGTCGGTGTTAGGATTTTTATTAGTGCTTGTGAAGAGCGAGTCAAAATTGAAAATTTAATACAAAGTGGCCTAAAACTTCAAAGCAAATTATTCATATGTTTTTACACGAAATTTTAAGTATTTGCTTTGATAATTTTTACATCGTCTATTCAGATTAAGGCTACCTTAATACTTTAAAAAGTGTGTCTGGCTCAATTAAATTTAATACAGCATCGGCAACAGCTAAGTCAAAAGGAAAAAATTCAGTGGCGTACTTTTTTTTCTAAATAATATTGGCTGTGGTACCCACTGAGACGCTACTTAATCCAATAATCTATCTCTAGGTAGAGCTTTACGAGCGCCATATTATATTAAAGGGGTGTACCAAATTTCATCCAAATAAGGGTTTTTAAGATATTAAAAAAAAATGGACTTTTTTAAACTTTAACGCCTTGTACCTCAGAAATTAAGCAACTCCGGACATAAGTTTATAGGAACTTTATTTCATAAAAAGACATAAGATATCACTCTCTTCTCCCTTTAGTTTCGTACCGTAGTTAGGAAACACCCTGTATACTTTTTACTTAGCTCAACGCGTATATTGTGTTCCTGACCTTTATTAAATTTGTGACTTGATTAAATTTCTTTAAAAAATAAGAGTTTTTTGTTTTGTTTTTTAGGTAATTCATAGTTTTTTTCGCCTACTCTAAAAATTCTATTAAATATTTAAATAGGTTAACAAAGAATAAAACTTAAAACTTGACACATCTTTACCAGTTGGAAAAAATGTAATGGAAATAGTATATTACATTACAAGTGTGGAAAATGACTAATTTCACACGAGTGGAAATATTGTAGCACGAGGCGTTAGCCGAGTGCGACAAACCCACGAGTGTAAGAAAGTCATTTTCACACAAGTACTGTACACTATTTTTTCTACGACCACAAATTATTCACAAAAAAAAAAAAAAAATAAAGTGGGTTTTTAGAGAAAAAATGAAAAACAATTGAGAAATTTGCAACCTAGGGTGATTTTTACTTTATAACACTAGTGTGATATGTACTTTTCCTCACTGGTATTTTATACTGTTTTGACATTATTTTTACATCGAAAATCACCTACCTAGAAGCATTATATAACTTTTATCATTTTGAAATTTAAAAGGCCCTCACTTAATAAAAATTCTATGGTTTGGTTAGGTAATAACGGTAATAGTTTAATACGATTTTCTGCCATTTTAAGGGTTTTTTTTAAAAATTATTGATACTTGATTTTAGACACTCTTCTAAATAAAATGTAAGTGGCGCATATCCAAAATATTCCGTTTTTTTAAAAATATCAGTACCTAAACAAACTTACGGGACCGAGGAGTGAAAAGGGGTACTGGGTGGGGTAAAATTGGTAAAACGAGTTAATAAAACTGAACATCTCATGTAAAATTAAGTAAAAATTACATTTTTTCCTCATATTTTTGAGAAAAAATATAAAAAATATAAAAATTGTAAATGCATAACCTGAAGTCCTAAAAGTAAAAAAAAACGACTACTAAACGTCAGTTATACCTTCTTGAGTTAAACCATGCAAAATATGGAAAGCATTTCGCAACGTCGGTCGGAAGGGTCTAAGTTAAAAGCAAGCTAGACAGAGGACAGACAGATAAAATAACTACAATCCGCTGTCTTTCGAAAGCATCTGCTGTACGTCAGTTGGCCCGTTTGGCATATATCGGCCCCCTAGAACCACTGCACCATGTCAGTGTGCAAGGACCCTTTTAATAAGTAAATGATATGCGTGCGGGATTGCCTAATTAAGGGGTTTTGCGGTCTAGAGGGCCATGCATTGTAATGTATGTAATTAGGCTTTTATCTTTGGCAATTTTTTCGTATTTCGGCTACTTTTTCGGCTGCGTGTCAAGGTTGGGTACACTTGTCTGGTTAGAGATGCAAATATAAATGGCTCAAGGATAAGCTTTAAAATATTTCAAACAGTAGTGCGTTTGATACAAATTATGGTAAAAAACATGATAAAAATGTACATTATCTGAATCCAGGTGGGCTGCCTTAGTAAATATTAATTATTTTAAAAATGTGTTTGAATAGCTGGGTTTTAACTAAAAATAATAGTAATGTTAGTGGTTATTTTGAATTTAGGGTGCTTTAGAATTAGATAATAAATTTTAAGGTGGTAAATTCTTAGGTTACTTTAGGAAGACAAGTTCAAATAAATTTGTCTTGTTAATTTTTGTTTTATAATTCTACATCACGGTACTGACATATCACTTTTTTTAGGTTGTTTAAATACAGGGTGGCTGCCGAGGTATCCTAGATACTTCGGATGTGAATTCTATGACTAATTTTATTAGCTTTATTCCAATTTCTAACGGTTCTTAAATTATTATCTGGGTTAGAAATTTGAAACTTAAAATGTGATTTACTTTAATAAAAATGTGATGAAAGTATAATTATTAAAGATGCTTAATATGACCTCTGTCCTGTCGTTGATATTTCCTAACAGAGCCGGTGGAATAGGCATGATTTTAATACAAGTTATGCGAAAATATAAAATATCCTACCTCTGTCAATGTAACAATTTACGAACAAACAATCATTATTAAAATTCAAGGTGCTAGTTATTATTAAATTACCTATGCAAACTAGTCGCAACAATGTTTTCAAATTCAAATTCAAATTCAAATTCAAATTTTATTATATAAGTTTCAAATATACAGTACAATGTTAAGCAATAATACAGATAGACAACAAAATTTAATTATTGGTAACAGCTTAAACATAAAGTAATTTATAAATTAAATCTATCCTATTATATCTATATGGATGAAAGAGGCCAGCTAGACTAGAGAACTATGCCTGTGTTTGACCACTTGTCACCCTTAGGAAGTCAGCAATCTAGGTGTTAATAATAAAATAGTTATAATAATTTGTTGTAATACATTACAAGCTAAATCAAAACTAAACACTAACGGAGGCGAAGCATATGCGGGACAAGACCATCAACAGGAATGAAAGAGCGGGGTAACGAGAAGAAATTGAATTGCAAAAGAATCATAGATTTTTTATTATATTAGTAAAAGTATTGTGATTTTCAAAAACAAATTTTTTTGTTAATAACTTATATTTTTTAAGTTTCTTTTTACTCTCAGAAAGTTTTTTAGTGATATTGGCAGCAGGTTATAAAATTTTGGTGCAAAAACAAAAAATTTCTTTGCAGGTGAGTTTTAGTAAATAATGACGTAACATAAGTTTTATTTTTTACTGATCGAGTTTCATACTGGTGCTCTGGATATGTAAATAAATATTTAGATTTATTAAAGAATAGAAGACAAGAATGGACGTATAGAGCACGCAGGTTAAGAACTCCTGTTTCTTTGTATAGTAATTCTGTGCTGTATCTATTATTTTTAAAATATGATATTTTGAGAATCTTATTTTGGCATATTTTAAGTATGTTTAAAACACTGTCCGTTGATCCACCCCACACCACAATACAGTAGCGTAGAATAGATTCGACTAAGGAGGAATAAACTGTTTTAAGGAGTTTATGTTTTAAGATATTGCGCAGTTGGTAAAATCTGTAGTACAGTTTTCTAATTCTTTTAGCTGTTGTTAAGATGTGATCTGTCCAACGAAGGTGTTGGTCTATAATTATACCTAAATATTTAATTTTTTCAACTTTTTGTATATTTGAACATTTACAAAGATTTACGGGCACGGCGCAGGAAGTAGAATGAATTTTAATATTTTCTCTAATAGGCTGATCAGCGGAGGTTATTGAGAAGGTTAAGAATTTAGTTTTAGGGATACTTAAACTAAGTAAACTAGCATTTAACCAGCACTGAACCGTGCGGAGTCCCTCTCTGCCTCCTCATATACTCCATCCCAGGTATTACCTTGAAAAATTATTGCAGTATCATCCGCGTAAGAGATAACAGTTCCTTTAATTGGCAAGTTACCAATTTCATTCATATAAACAAGAAACAAGAGAGGTCCCAGCACCGTTCCCTGCGGTACGCCAGTTTCTACCACTCTTTCGGAGCTAAATGAACCGTCAATCACAACCTTTTGCACGCGATTACCTAGGTAGAATCTCAGCAAATCAAGGGCCTGACCCCTAATACCAGCATCAAATAGCGTTTCTAGCAATAGATCGTGAGAAACAGTATCGAAGGCTTTTGCCAGGTCCATAAATACTGCAATGCATTTTTTATTGTTATTAAGTAGAGAAATAATTTCTTTTGTTAATAAGAAAGTTGCATCTTCTGTATTTTTTTCATCTCTAAAACCAAACTGGTTATTGTAAAAGAAATTGCTGTTTTCTAAAAAAGTGTTATTCTACTCTTTACACATTTCTCCCATATCTTTGCAATATTACTAATTATCGAAATTGGTCTATAGTTTGAAGGGTCAGTTGGATCACCTCCTTTAAATATCGGTATTATTAAAGCAGTTTTCCAGCTATTGGGAATTTCACCACAAGAAAATGTTAAGTTAAAAATGTGCTTTAGGGGAATTAAGAGGAATTCGTGAATATACTTTATAGTTTTAGCGGAAATTTGATCTTCTCCTGGTGCAGAATTATTTTTAAAGAGGCAATATGTTTTATAAGTTCCTGTTCAGTGACTGTATTAAAGAAGAAAGTCTTTTGGATCTTTTTTTGGTTATATTGGAAGGTTTTCTTGTTTTAGGTATAGACTTTGCCATAATTCTACCAACATTAGCAAAAAATTTATTAAATATTTCGACCTTTTGTTTATTATCAGTAATGTCCGAGTCCTCAGAGTTTTTATAATATCCATAGTCTTCTTATGAGTTTTTGATTTGTCGCATCATTAATTTGATGCCAAATTTTCCTATAGTCATTTTTACAATCTATAATTTTATTTGAATAGTACTCATTTTTTGTTTTACGCAGTAGTTTAGTTAGCTTATTGCGGTAGTTTTTGTATTGTTCATTCAGCTCTTCAGAGTAGTTGTTAATTAGAGATTTTTTAGAGCATCCCTGTGTCTGACAGATTTAATTAAACCATGGGTAATCCAAGGCTTAATTTTATAATTTTTACTGTTTAAGGGCAATACTTTTGTTGCTTTTTCTAAATGTAAATTGAAAATTTCAATAAATTTTAAGTAGGAGCTCTGCACATCTTCTACCGATGTACAGTTGTCCCACGTTTCAGAAGATAAGGTGTCGCGCAATGATTTATAGTCTATCTTTTTAAATGTTTTTACTTTTTTATCATCCCCTTTAAAGTCAACACCCAATGAAACTCCAATTAAATAATGATCAGTCAGGTCAGTGTGTGCAACAAAGGATTTTATATTTTTAAAACTTTTATCATTATTAATAAAAATATGATCAATTAGGGAGCTACTCTTTGCTGCAACTCGAGTAGGTTTATTTATACAACTGAACAATCCACAGCCATTCATAAGATTTAAATATTCATTCACATTTTTGTCTGTACTGGACAATATGTTTATATTTAAATCTCCTATAAAAACGTGTGCCTGTGCCTTATCTAAAGAATTTAAATACTGATTAAGATCGCTCAAAAACAGTTCCATATCCGTTGATGGGGGTCTATAGCACGACGTTAAATTTAGAACAACGTTATTTATTTTAAGTTTTGCTTGAATAAGTTTAGTTTCAGTAAATTCTATTATTTTAATACAGGAAGAAATATTATTTTTTATATACATGACTAAACCGTCGTTTTTGTTAGTAATAGAATTATTATAAAATAATTTATACCCATTTATTTGGAATAGTTGAAGATTATCCAAGTTAAAAGTTTCAGACAATACCAAAACATCCACATTTGTTGGTCTAATGGTTTGAAGATAAACTAAAAGTTCGTCAAAATTCTTTTTAAACTGCGAATATTTAAATGAAATATGTTAATCTTGGTATCTCCTTCAACAATCCCGCATATCCGATCCACTCCCCCAATGACAGTCGCATCGTACTCCGCAAATGCCTCCACTTCTCCCAAAAATTCTAGCATAAATTTAACTAAATACCTAAAATTAAACTAAGTAGTGAATAGTACTAAACAGTGTAATACAAGATAAACTTTAATGATACAAAAGAATATCGACAATAAAAAAAAATAATATTAAAAAATAGAAAGTACCTTATAAGGTGCTTCATACCGCTCTTATTAAATATTTAATAAGTTTATATCATTTACGTTCCTTATTTTAACAGATTTTCCATCTTGTTTTATGAAAACGTTCCCATTCCTTGAGTAGACAAGTTTTCTATCAAACTTTGTTATCGCCATATTGTAAAGTTTTAGATTGGTTCTGGTTAGGTCTTCCATCATAGATATTTTTGTTCCCTTTAGGTTCTTACGGTTTTTAAGAATACTGTTTTTTGAAGTATTGATCCAAATACAACAATTATTGGACGGGGTTTTTGCTTATTTTCTCCGACACGATAAGTTTTTAGAATATCTTCTTTCTTGATTTGCAGCTTCATTTTTTCTTTAATAACGTTAAATAGTTTTTCTCTAAGATTTTCTTGAGGTAGTTCTTCAATGCCGTAAACACAAATGTTGTTTACTTTTTCGTTTTGACGAATACTCTCTATTCGACCTTCTAACTGTTTAATGGTTACTGCCTGTTTATCAATAGTTTTTTGCATGTTGTCCATTTTTTCTTGAACAGCGCTTAAAATTTTCGACATAAATTCCTGATCGGCTAACAACTCTTTTATTGTTTCTTTAATCAATGTTTTTTGATCACTTACTGTTTTTGGTGCCATATTTTTAAGGTAACAATAATCAGTGCACTTTTCTCTATCGAGTGATATGAATTAATTGATTAAATATGCGTTTTTAACCAACAATTTGATTGTTAAAGCAAGAGCGAATAAATACACGTGTTTACTCCACGACTGCTAACATTACAACGTTACAACATTACAACATGTTATTTCATTACTCTAGAATGTTATGATAAAACAAAGGATAAATTTTTTTAACACTTCGCAGTTCAAATCTAAGACGTTTGGGACATATGTTTATAGGAAGTTTTTACTCAATTTTTACTGTAGAATCAGACCTTAAAGTTTGTCCGTAGAGTTACTGGGCACCCTGTATTTATTGCACCGGAGTGCAAGAAATTGGCATGTAAATTATACCAACCCTTTATTTTACATTAAAAGTTATCAAAAAGTATGTTTTTACCTTTTTGATAAGTTGTTAGTCAACGAAGATACAAATGATAAAAATGAAATTTTTTCACTATCGCCCTGTACCTCAGAAACTAATAGGGTTATAGGGGCCTTGTTTGTGGTATCTTTTATTTTACAAACAAGGAACTAAGGCTGGAGAAATCTGTAAGGTTCTATTCTTATCAATAACTGATATATCCCGAAATCGTAACCAAACTGAAAATCCTGTAAAGGGTGGTTTTTGGATGGGATTCTTGGCGGTATAACGGTAAGAGGCACAAAAAACAACAATTTTTGTCCTTTTTTTTAATGATTAGTTTAGTGGCGCAATTATATTTACGCTAATTTAATTTGGTTTTGAAGATACAGAGTGATTCCTAAAATTTTCCAATTTTTATTGTGTTGTATTACTAAGTAGTAAAGTAGTCCTACTCTACTACCTAGAGGGTTATACCTGGGCATCGGCGCGATAAAAATTTATATTTAAAAAATCAAATTATTTGAAATAATATTGTAAAAGGTACTGTATAGAAGCTAAAGCCAAAAATAAGTTGACCTTGACTTGACTTAAGACCCTTAAGAGGAATATTGTAAAACATTTAATCTAAAAGGGTACACAGTTGCGTATTACAACGTAAGATTACAAAATTGCTGCACAGACTAATGTAGTTAATATAAAAATAATATTTTAATTTCGCCTCCCTGTCGTCGCTATAGCGGCCTTAAATTTAACATACCTTTTTGAATGGGTTTGTCTTTAATTTACTTTAATGAAAAAAAAACAACTAAAACATATTTAACTTTAAAAACATGGTATATTAGTATATAAATACACAAAAAATAGTATTTCCTGACAAAAACAATGTAAGCCACTGATTTTTTTGCAATTTTTATATATTTTTAAAATTAAGTTAATGAAAATACAGTTTTTTAGTTTTCAAAAAAATATTTGGCTAAATTTTCATATCCCCTTTACAAAGTTTATCATCCCGTATCTTGAGAACGAAAAATTTGCAGACCCATGTTTATGTAAACTTTTTTTATAAAATTGGCTTATAAATAAACTCTAATTTGTTTTACCCCAATAAGAAAACACCTAGTATACTTTAAAAAAAAACAATCATTATTACAACTGAAGGTGCCAGTTATTATTAAATTACCTATGCGAACTAGTCGCAACAATGTTATTTCATTACTCTAGAATTTATGTCTTGGCAACTTTAAACCCAAATAATCCAAGAATCGTTAGGAATTTTAAAAAGTGAATAGCATTATTTTTGCTTAATATTAGTTATAGAATTTATATCCAAAGTGCCTCGGATACCTCGGCGGCCACCCTGAAGATCGTGGAATTTTTTAAAATTAATACTTTTAACACTATTGAAACTCTTAACATTTTAAAAACTATTGAAATTTTTTGGCACATTCTCTTAAATTTGGAGCCGCTTTTTCAATGTCATGTCACTTCTTGGTTTATTATGTTACTACCCAAAAATAAAACCATTCTTGTTGGTGTTCTATAAAAAAACAACTTTCTGTTATAACTTAAAAATAAAAGTCACCAATATAGGTTGGTCACTAAATTCTACGTAAAAATCCCTAAAACCTCTTTGTTTGCATTTTTTTCTATCTCTAGATAATATCAAGCGAGTTACAAGTGCCAAGCCCAATTGACAAAATTAAAAAACACTCTGTATCTCCAAAACAAATTAAGTTAGTCATGATTTATTTTCACCATTTAATTTGTGTAAACAATTAAAATCGAGATTGCACAATCAGATTTGCTCTATCTTTTTAGTTTTTGCTATACCCTGCAAGGTCAACGAAAAGACGCCACCTTGTACAATTAAAAGGAGTTGCCCAGTTTTCTAATAATGATCTGTTTTATATGGAGTTAAGCACTTTGCGAATTACACTGACGATGTCTTTACATACTTACCATATTTGAGAAAAATAAATTTTATCCGGTAACCAGAGGTGTGTTTGACAAAAAATTGATCGTTTACGGGCCGCTTAACAATTTAAAGATGGGTCCACATTTAATTCATTCTGAAAGCGATGCCGCCAAGTACACAAAAATGATAAAGTAAATAAACCCTATTGTGAACAATGATTTATTGCAGCAAAAAATATTTAACCCGTCGAGTTTCTAGTACCACGCCACGTGCCACCGGTTTTATAGTAGGCCAGAGGCGAAATAATAGAATGTTTTTAAGTAGGTGATACGTGTTTTAGCAATGTTTTTTAATTATTTATCTAAAAATATGTAATCAGGCTCTGTCCGAGGCTATGTGCATTCGAAAAGGTTTGTTTACATTATCATTTTTGTGTACTTTGTGGTATTGCTTTCAGAATGAATTAAATGTGGACTCATCTATAACTTTATCTTAATTAGTTTACAATTTTTAAACAGTTTACCAACGAGCCAATAAAATTGTCTAATGGTAACTTAAGTTCCATGGGTTGGCGATCTTTGACTACGTGCAAAATAAAGTTCCCTTAAGCTAAAGATGGTTAATGAAGACATAATATACGATAAAATAAAATTAAAACAAAATTGCCTCATAAACTAAAATTGTGGTGAAAACTTCAAACCATAAGTTAAGAGTTAACGAGAATGCGTAAAATGCTAATTTGTTGTAACGAAAGAAATGATGGGACTTTCTTCTTCTTAAATCTTAGACCATTCTGTCAGATACCCCCTAAAGTTACATATCCAATATCAATAAATACGTTGTTTTTTGTGTAGGTAGCGACCGCGGCTCAAAATTTAAAGCCGTGTTCAAACAAGGCTTTTAAACTACCTACGATGTTAGGCTAGGGAGTTTACATGGGCAAGTACTATATAATTGGTACTCCTTTCTTCTAATTGGAATAAGTTTACTTTTTGTAGATATAAAAGCATATATTTAAAAGGAATGACAATGAAACAATAAACATGTTTATTCTTAAATTCTAAGTACTATTTATACCAGGGTATGCAAATGGAAAACAGCAAAATAAAAATAATAAAATAACTATTGTTTTTTAGGTTAAAAAGAAAAAGTAAAGTTACCTGCAGAAAACAGGTTTTATATACTATACAGGGTGATTCAAAAATCGACCACGAAACTAAAGGGGGTATTTCTATTTGACAAAATAAAGGTAGAGCTTCATATACATTTTTTCAAAATGTCATTGGTTTTCGAGTTACAAGCCGTCAAAGTTCAATTTTTATTTTGGTTTTTCGCCACATTGCATTTATTTTTAAACCAATCCAGTTGATGTTTGGCACACAAATAGAGCTTTGCGGATTCTGAATGATGAATGACTGATATCGCAAAGCTTGGGGCGCTCATTTTATAGACAATCAAAAACCTAAAAATAAGGTACTCTTTATTAAAGCCGATGAACCGCACCGTCTAGGCACCAATAAACATCAAAGTTTTCATCAAATTAAAAACAAAAAGTTTACCGTAGTTTAAAAACTAGACGTTTAGGACATATGTTTATAAAAAGCTTTTTTCTTATTTTCTGTTTTAGAATTGCCCCGTAAAGTTTGTCGGTTGAGTTACTGGACACCCTGTATGTATGTAGGTAATTTGATTGAAATTGATGAAAACTTAGATGTTTATTGGTGCCTAAACGGTGAGGTTTATCGACTTTAATAATAAGTACTTTATTTTTATATTTTTGATTGTCCATAAAATGGTGCCTCCAGCTTTGCGATATCTGTCAAAATAAAAAATTATGATGTAAATAAATTTTAAGTTTTAGGTAAAGTGCCCTCTGGCGGTATTTAAAAAAGTACTTTTGTCTTAAAATTTTAGAATCTACAAAGCTCCATTTGTGTGCTAAATATTAACTGGATTGGTTTAAAAATAAATGCAATATGACGAAAAAACCAAAACAAAAATTGAATTTTGACGGCTTGTAACTCGAAAACGAATGACATTTTGAAAAAATTTATATGAAGCTCTACCCTTATTTTGTCAAGTAGAATCACCCCTTAAGTTATATAGAGCTAAAGGAGTTTATAAAGTGGTAAAGTTGGCACTTTTTATGGTGATTTGTAAAGGGATGCATAAGATAATTTATATTAGTATATTATAGCAAAACATATGTTTTGAGTATCAGACTAGGCGGGATGTAATCCGTACCTATTTGTTTAAAAATTGCATGTACAATATTGTGGTAAACTTGTAAGACAAAAATATTACGCATTCGCCCAGTCTGACACCGGGAACATGTCAAAATTAGGTTTATTCGTTGGGTTTTTGGTCTAGTGTAAATTACACTGCACCAATAAACAGCTGATTTCTAGTACGCGAGTGGTGTAGGAAAACGCCGGGAGTAAGAAGGAGAAAAAATTCACATCATTACACCAATTTTAAGAAAAAACGTAAAAGTGTAATACATTTTGCACGGTTTATTGGCCAAGGAATGTAAATGTATAAAAAGTGTATACTAGTGTACACTTTTGTTCGCAAAAAAATAGACCTATTGACAGGCTGGATTAAAGCGTAGGTGTCGCTTACGTATATGGCGGTATGAATATTCATGGCAGACTAGTCAAAAGGGGCCCCCTTAAAAAGATTTTAAAATGGTTCTTATCTACCTAGGCACTACGTCACCCTAGGCACTACCTTAATAATATTGAATTTATTAGCTATTTTTCAATCGGGTTACCGCCTTAATCGCTAGTTGACGTTTCTTGCCAAATTTTGACGAATGTTGCCATGAGATGAGGACTTAGAAGAAAATTATATTTAGAATATTTATAAAGAAACAGTAAGATGTAATTCGATATTTAATAAATTACTCCGTTTTTAAGCTAGGTTCTCTTGTAAGTTTTTGTACACATTTTGAGAAATTTCAAAAACGAAAAAAATTCCACATATTTTATGTTCGCTGTTTATCTATTTTTATTAGTTTTTGAGTGGATAGCGACTAGTGAAACGTTTTTTTGTAAGTTAAAAACCTTGTATATTTTAGTACGGAAAGCAAAAATTGGTACTATTTTTAAATAAAGACATATGGGTAAAAATACTTTGATATAAGAATTATTATTACATGGCACTCCCCAATAATAAAAAATAAATCAGCAATGGGCTCGCTTCGACGTAGCCCAGCATAAAATGTGGTGTTGGAACATCGGGATATTTTCATAAGTTAATAAATTCGTAGCGCCTTCGACAACCTAGTTTACGATTCCGATTTGTGAGATATTTATTAGTATGGCTATATTTATACACTCCGACATATTTATTAGCGGTTAAAATAAAAGAAAAAGCCACGCTGTAATAAATATAATATGTGGTTATTGAGGATGCATGCGGAGAGGACCGAGTGGCCACTGCACAAATTATCGACAAGACCGGCCGAAACTTGTTTCATTTCTTTGCTCTAATAATTTAAGTTTTAAATATAAAATACGTTGTTTAAACAGTGATTATTTTGGAAAAAAATGAAAATAGTTCCTTACTCTCGAAATAATGTGCGAAAAAGAAATCTCCCTTTTTCGACAGTTAAAAGAAAAACTCCTGCTTTTCATGTCATTTCCTGGAGCCTCTTAAATGAGTAGTTTCGTCTGCCTTACAGAACTTTGCTTTCTTTGCTGTTGGTCCCTTTGCAAAACGATTAACCAGCTCTCCCCCTTCCGGACTATGCTTTCCAGGGCTTCGTACGTGGAAAATCTGGATGGTTGAGCTTTCCGCTCCCAGAAATTTCGGTTCAAATTATTCAAATATTTACTTTTTTCGTTACGAAATAAATCGATTCAATGTATAAATTGAAGCTGTCAATCCAGAAAACTGCTACTGGTATTGTGCATAACCTTCACTGTCACTTGCTGACGCTTCCAGTGGAGGGCGCCACCGTCCTCGGCCGTTACGAAAACACGTGCACACCGCTAACATAAAAACATCAGATTTTTAGAAATCTTCACTCACAGCGCTTAGTTCCAGAAGAAAGATGCTATCAATTAAGCGTGAGTTTTTCTCGATCCCCAAGGGCACGGATACACCCGTACAACTCCATCTGCTGCCTACCCGGGGACGCTATGGAGCCTTCTACGAAACGTGACCGCACAACTTGAAGATCGCGGAGAGACTGGCTTACAGGACTTATCAAAGGAGTTTTTCGGTGTCCATGGTGTGCAATACGAGAAGCAGGACTCTCTTATATAAACAACTTTCGACGGTAAGATATGGTCGATTCAGGTTTTTTGATGAGTCCTCTTATAGAGTAAGAGCCCGTGAGTGACAGACCTTCGTTATTTTATAAAAGCTGAAAGTTTGTCAGTACATGCTCCCAACATAGAAAATAGACTCTAGACTATGAAGTTTGACTCATAGTGGCTTTGGCAGGTACCAAGTACCAAAGGCTAATGAATTGAAACTTAACTTTCATCATTTTGTGAAAGCTGAATTTTATATATGTTACTTGGGTAACTGTTAGAAGATATTTCCTAAATCGCCAGACAGCTTTGACAGTTTCAATTCCTTGGCAGACAAATATTTTGAGGTGACCGATTGGTCCCAGGAAGTCCAATATTTCTATTATTTAAATAGATATGATAGAAAGTCTAATTTAGAAGTTGTATTTTGATGTATCAGTCCAAAAAACAATAATCTCAGAGCAATAATTTTGATAATTAGACCTATCAATTATGCAAACCTTGGTCATGTAGTATCCTTCCATTTTATAAAAATATACCGAACAGTTTAGAAGTTAAAAGGGGTGACGGACTTTAGGACCTCACTGTATAAAATTACTTTCTTCCCTGGGAAAAAAGCGATAACCCATTTTTTCCCCGGATATACATACAAGTAAGTAAAAGTAAATATTTATTTTTAAAATATTTTATTATAAAAAAACTAACATTCCCTTTTTATCAAAAGTACAATCAGACATTTTTAAATTTATTATATTTAAAACAACTTTTCCCTGTCTACACTCGGTTCAAAATTTTTAATTCAAATCCGTCAAATCCCAGAATGACATTGGCAGATATGTGTTAATTATTAAGGTTTAAATTAAAGCCTACTAGGTTAAAACGTCAAATTTTACATCATTAATTTTCTGATTTTAATACAGCGTGTTAAGTTCCTAGGAACTTAACACTCCTACCAAATAGAAAACTTTTTGAACATTAAGTGTACGAAAAAAAGGGCCTCTTAATAAAAGTCCTGCTTGATAAGAAAATAAATTTCCACAATAAAATTTGTACGTTGCATATTGTGACGTATATTTTGAATTACACATAGTGCCACTTTACGTCACTGGGGCAAATGTACCATATAAAACTATCTTTGGGACCATAAGACCGGTGGACAATAAAACTATCTTTTTCTTTTACTATAAGACTACAGGAACTATTTGACTAACTAAATTTAGTACGGACATACCCCCCACTAGGGGTAGCCCGTACAGGGGCTTAACTAAAACTTTAACTTTATACTTGACTTTACTCTTACTACCTATTTCTTATCTAATATTTTTCTATTTTTTTTTATCTTAACTTCCCCCTGTTTATATACAAAGTTAAACGCGGTTTTTTAATGACTTAGCACGTTTACGACGTTGCCCGTTCGACCTAGAAATTTACCTTTCCGGTTCGAGGTCTAAGCTTTGACATTATTTTAAATTGTTATATGTTTTACTTTAAAATGTATTTTTCCATTATTGAAATAATTAAATAAATATTAAAATTATTAAAACTTACATACCCCTATACAGGGTGTTCACAATATACAGAGGGCTTTAAAAATATTCCAATTAAAGACAACAATTTTTTTTTTTTTGAAAAAACAAATATATTCCTATTTTTAATTTTTCTATCTAACTGCATACTTTTTATGCGAAAATAAAGAAAATACGTCGCGCGCTAACTTCTTTTATTACAGCTGAAAAGTAAAAATGTTTTGTTTCCAACTTTTTGACCATTTGGACTAAGGCGTTTTCGTCCCTTCCGAGTCGATCCCGGTATTTAAATTTTTGAATTCCAAGAAAAAAAATGCACATCTTTATGACGCATCCTGATGCTAAAATTTCTTTTAACAATAAGCCACCGTTTTTTTCATCACAGAAAAAAATAGTGCATTATACAGGAATTTCTTTTTGGATTTTAGCTTTTGTTTTTTTGTCCCCCTTCGCTTAGCTTTAAATCTAGAGCTTTTTTCCCTGGTTATTTTTAGGTTGGTATTTTCCTTTTAACATTGTAAAAAATGCAAGATGTTAGGAAACTTTTTCAAATAAAATTATGTCAGAAAATGCTATCTTTTCGAGCTACAGGGTGTTAAAGTTTAAAAAAATGCCTTCTTTATTATAACTCTCCTACCACTCCAAATATTTGCACAAAATTTGGTAGACTTCTTTGACCATTACATTACATTTTTTGCTGTAAAAGTTTTTAAAATTTTTACTAGTAGCTTTTGAAGAAGATTTGTATTGATTTTTTTTGAAGAAAAAATAGTACGCCACTGCTCTTTTAAATCAATATAATTTTTGAAATACTTGTTTACTTTGGAGTTAATTTGGACTTATCTGGAGTGGTAGAAAAGTTATAATAAAAAAGCATTTTTTTCTTAAAACTTTTAACATTATGTGTCTCGCAAAGAAAGCATTTTCGGATATAATTTTATTTGAAAAATTGTTTTAACTTCTTGCATTTTATACAGTGGTTAAAGGAAAATACTAACTTTAAAATATCCCCGTATAATAAATAACTATTTTTAAAATTTTGTCAAAATATTGTCAATAATTGTCGTACGTATAAAACAGCTCCTAGCAAGTTAAGAAAAATTACTTGGTACTTCTCTATGTCATTTTTATTCAGCATAGTGGGCTGGTAGCAGAGCATAATAAGTACCCAATTAGTACATTATAGTGTTTAATTGCAACAGTTTTTATTTCTTGCAGATGAGCTTTGAAATAATTAACGATGATGTGAGATACTTCAACAATTACCACTATTACCGTTTCATTTTAACGATATTTTAAATTTTCCGGATATCGTTGTCTAAAGAAGATAGATAAAAATAAAAACTTACATAGGTTCTTTTTATGTTCTTGAGACACGATTGTTTTGCCGACAACTCGTTGTTACGAAGTAGTGTAACAGTAGTGAACAAAAGACAATGGTGTGTAATATCTCTTTTACAGATTGTAACGCGAAAAGTTTTACCTTTGGCGACAATGGAAAGTGCAATGGCATTTAAAGCATTTCCATTTCCTTTAGGGGACGTTCATTAATCACGTGATGTTTTTGAACGAATTTAACCCCTCCTTCTCCCTAGTGATGCTTTATGAGGTTTAAAATATTAAATATTGAAATTAATAGTATAATTTAATTTTATTCTAGAAAACTAAAGAACCGTTATAAAAAATATTTAAATAGACATTACCTTCGCAAGCTCTTCGGTTCAAAATCGCACATTTAACGAAAAAAAAATACACGTGATATTTTTACTACAGCCTCCCTACTGATTAGCGATTTTTTCTCCTAGCCCTATATTTTCCCTCCCGTCTAAGCCTCATGTGATTAATGGACGACCCGTTTCCAAAAAGTACTCTACATTATAAACATTTATATTGGAGAAGTAGTCCATAATGCTGTGGCGTTGTAATGTAATTGACAAATAAAACTACTGTCTTTCACTACTAAATGCTCTTTATTCTATGTCAGTTATTCAAAATTTCAGGGGACATGTTTCGACCATAGAGATGGTCATCATCAGCCCAAAAAAGGAAGCGAAGAAGTCCTCAAAAGAGATTAGAAAAAGTTTAACATTTGAAAGTATAAAAGATGAAAAAATGGGGTTGCGTTAATGGAAAAAGCCTACATTTGGTGGTGGTTATTTAGAACAAGACAAAATTGTTTGGGCCCAAACAATGGTTACATTAAATTTTGACTAAGTTAAAGTTAAATTAAAATTACATATTCCTAAACTTCTTAAAAACTAAATATTCTGTAAGGATTCTTGAGAAATTCTTTTCTTTTCCCTCTCATTCTATATTTTTTTCAAAAAATTATCCTTGAAAGGGGTTTTTCAGGGGTTGCCTTAATGGAAAAAGCCTACATTTGGTGAGTGGTTATCTAGAACAAGACAAAATTGTTTGGGCCCAAACAATGGTTACATTAAGCTTTGACCAAGTTAAAGTTACATTAAAATTACATATTCCTAAACTTCTTAAAAACTAAATATTCCGTAAGGATTCCTGAGAAAGTCTTTTCTTTTCCCTCGCATTCTATATTTTTCAAAAAATTATCCTTGAAAAACTCAAACGGCACGTGCTAGTCAAGGATAATTTTTTGAAAATATAGAATGAAGGAAGAAAAGAATTTCTCAAGAATCCCTACAGAATATTTAGTTTTTAGAAGTTTAGGAATATGTAATTTTAATTTAACTTTAACTTGGTCAAAGCTAATGCTAACTTGTTCTAAATAACCACCACCAAATGTAGGCTTTTTCCATTAACACAACCCCATTTTTCATCTTTTATACTTTCAAATGTTAAACTTTTTCTAATCTCTTTTGAGGACTTCTTCGCTTCCTTTTGGGCTGATGATGACCATCTCTATGGTCGAAACATGTCCCCCTGAAATTTTGAATAAGTGACATAGAATAAAAGAGCATTTAGTGGTGAAAGACAGTAGTTTTATTTGTCAAAACATTTTATAGTTTAAAAGCTTTGTATTTTTTTGCTTTTTGGAGATAGTGCATCTTCATTTCGACTTTTGTGCCTAATATCAGCACCTGAAGTATACTAGCTATTACAAGATTTTTGTCAATCTATATTGCCAATGGTCACCCATAAGTGGGGTTACAAAGAATCTTAAAAGATTTCTTAAGTATTTTTACAAAATTTGCGTAAAGCCATATAATATTTCTTAAGCCCCTCTCAAACAGTCTATATCGTTGATCAATAAAGTGTCAGTTTCTATTGTGGAATCAAAAAAGATAGCTTTACAGCTTTAAATCGCGTCTGTTATGATCATCAAAAAAAAAAAAAAGAAAAAATGGGGCAACGAACAGGGTGGACAAAAAGTTAATTAAATAAGTATAGAACATAAACATTGGTAATTGTTTTAATACATAATATATTTTAGAATGCATTTTTAACAAATTACAAAATTTTGAAATACATAGTAAGAGGCAAATCTACGACAAGTAATAAGGAAAGAATATAGAGTATTAAAAAAAATTTACTGCAGTAAATTTGTACAAAATTGATTTCCAACCATAGATCACTCATTCACTCGGATATTTTTACCGGAAATAATTTTCCATCATCCACTTAAGAAGCATACATAATTAAAAAATTACGATTATCGCGTATTACCATTCTTGCATATTAAAATCTAGGTAACACATATTGACTTACATACGGGATGTTTTTAATACCTAATAAAATATATCCCCAAACATTTTTGCTAAAGAAAAATATATATAAACAAGAATCTCTGTTAAAAACTCATTGACTACATGGACCTTTCCGACTTCTCAAAGTGGAGGGGGTGGTTTGATGCCTGACGCGAAGCGAGAAGCAGTAATCATCCAAGGGAGGAAAGGGACTACTGCAGAAGGAATATATGTAATTTTTCTACTACATTTTCCAAAGCAAAATGGACTCTGAAGACGACGACAATATCCCTTGAAATATTTTGGTAGCAAGTCGATCAAATACTGTATGGTACTTTCATGTGTAAATATTAAAGAAAATGTAAAGGTATTGACATTATATTCTGGGGTTATAAAGTACATGTCAGGAGCTTTAAAATGATTTGTTACAAGACTTTTCTATTCAATAATTTTTTTCAAAAATGGCACCCATGCACCACTTTGATTGTTGCAACTATCATTTGTACGTCAAAAAGTAGTTTATATCCTCCCATGAGTCATAACTAAATTTTATAAAGAAAAAATTAAGGATACCACAGTTAGCAGGGCAGAGACCATTTACGTCCACACTGTATAAAAAATCTTTAATTTATTCTAATCCTATTCACATTAAAAAAAAATGTTTTGGGTCTTGCCAATAAGAAGAAATAACAGCTAACAGATCAACGGTGAGGGCGCAACAGACCATACTTTAGCTTTATAAAAGTCTTCGTGAATTTTTCTAAAGGTTTAAAAATCACAATTAACTGTTCATTGTTTAGAATTGTTTTATTTTTTTTATTTTTAGACAAACCACGAAGGCTAAAAGCCTAAATGATAACGCACCATGGGTGTCTTAAGCGAGGTAATAGGGAATTTGTTGACACGGATTTAAATACTTGAAGATTTGGGGGAAAGGAAAGACCTCCGCGGCCTGCAGGTTCCACATTCTAGAAACTCTAGGGATAAAAGGACGACACAAAGTGGAAAGTTCGGGGCCTGTCCAGTTGGACCGTATAGCATTCGCGCGGTACCACGAGTTTCTCTGTTGGGGACCGAAGTGGAGGAACTATACTGGACAATTCTTCAGAGCAGAAGCTATGGAAGTACCTATGTAAAAGCGATAAATCTCCCACAGCCCGTCGATGGGCAAGAGAGGGAAGCCTTTCTGTAGGTGAAGGATCATTAATGAGGCGAATAGCTCTTCTTTAAATAAAATCAAGAATGTTTAGGGTTGTGGGAGACGCCATGCACCAGATATGAGAACAATATTCCAAGGAAGGTCTGATTTGGGACACATATAAAGTGTATAAATTAGAAGAGGGAAAATACTTTTTGACTCGAAAGAGAAATTCAAGCTTTTTGAAGCTGTCGTGGATATAGATACAATATGTTTATGCCAGTTAAGGTTACTTACAAATGTGACGCCCACAAGATTGAAGGTGTCTTTGCTCTGTAAAACTTGGCCGCTCATAAGTAGAGGATGAGTATTTGATGACTCTTTTCGCGACAACGAACATGATTGTGTTTTGGATGCATTAAAATGGACGAGAATTTTGGCGCCCCAATCCAATATTTAATTAAGATTCTGCGAAAGAGATATCTGCATCGCTCTGCGTTTGTTTTCCAAATCAGGTTTAGTGATGGGTTTAGGTACCTGAAAACTGGTGTGAAGGGTACTATATTGTCGGCGAAACTATGAATGGAATTAGTTGTGGACGAGAGAAGGTCGTTGATGTGAAGAAGAAACAATGTTAGATAACTGAGAGAGCCAAGTACAGAGTTTAGTTAAAATACCTTAGGAGGGAAGTTTATTAAGAAGTGCGGCATGCTAGACCTGGTCATAAGCTTTGGATATATCAAGAGCAACGATCTGGGAAGATCTGCTGTAGATCTTTTGTGGCGAAATCCATACTTCCTGTCATGTGAAAATTTTGTGTTTTTCCAAATACTTAAGAATTTGTAAATTAATGAACTTTTCCTTTATTTTACAAAGAAGTGAGAGAATTGAAATTGGTCTATAGTTAGATGGAAGAAATTTAGATCCTTCCTTGGGAATAGGTTGAACACGTGCAGCTTTCCAGCTCTCAGGAAAGATACCTGTATCGTAAGAATTCAAAGGCCGAGTTAGGATTGGTGCATGTTTTAAAGCACATTTTTAAAAATAACTGCTGGTATGCAGTTAACACCAAGACGATTTCTTGGTGTTAAGAGAAGAAATGATTCGGTTAATGTGTTTTACCTTAAAAATAATATCGGGCATATTCATGAAGGAACTGGGGTAACCGCTGGAATTGGATGATTTACGGGCGGGTCAAGGGTTGAATTGGCAGCAAATTGTTTAGCAAATAGTTCTGCCTTTTCTTTAGCGGTAGAAATAATTTCATCTTCCAAAGTTAGTGGTGGAAAAGAACTGGTACAAAAATTCCTACTTATGTTTTTCACAAAGGACCAGAAAGATTTGCTGCCATTTCAGCAAGAAAAAACTTTGTTTTAAATACGATTGTCGAAGGAGTCTTTGGCTTTAGAAAATGTTTAATTGTAGTAGTTTCTTGCTTCAATGCTAGCCAGTCGGTTTTCTGAACTAGGATCCTGTAGAAACTTCTTGTGTTTCTATTTATTTTAATTTGATTGAGTTTTATTTGGAAAAAATACCACTTACTTTAAATATCTGCTTTTCAATTCTTTTAATGGAACGCTAATATAGTAATAAAACCGTGTAAAAATAGAAAATAGGTGCACGTATGATAAATAATAGAATTAATTATTTTAATAAGGCATCCAGTGCAATGTAATTATTTATCATTTTCTACACATCTTTATACCTATTAAAATGTAAATGGTTTTTAGTGATTAATATACAAGCGAACTCAATGGCCCATTATGAAAACACTCCACATTAATAATCTCATTTAACATAAAATCCGTACGATTTGCACTTGAAAAATTTACGCTCTGTATAAACCGGCTTGTTATATATGAAAAACACGTAAATCGGTGCTCAAGATATGTTAATTGAGAAACATCCCGTATGTAAGTCAATATGTGTTACCTAGATTTTAATATGCAAGAATGGTAATATGCGATAATAGTAATTTTTAATTGGTCTTCTTTGTAAGTGGATGATGGAAAATTAATTCCGGTAAAAATATCCGGGTGAATGAGTGATCAATGGTTGGAAATACTTCTTTAATCATTTTGTAGCTATTTTCTGCAGTAAAATATTTTTTTCAATCTTTTATAAAACTCCTTAGGCATTATGGTATTATAGAAGTAAAAACATGGGAATAACCGCACGGTTTGCATGCTAAAATTTACGACAAGCAAAAATATCTAACTATAAGAGATCTATAATGAAAATATAAAAACAAATATATACTTTTAAGCTCCAAAAACTCGGAAAAAGCGACGTCACAAAGAGTCTAGCTTGCCAAATGTTCCTCATAATTCTTTTTCGCTTAAAATAGGATAGTAATTAAAAGTTATAATTTATCTTAAAGGAAGTTAGTTCTGGTTAGTCTTTTCTCTAAAAAAATGATACAGAAAAACTCTTTAATACTGCTTGTATTTCCTTGAACTACAAGGTTGCATTTGTCAAACCGTGTCAAATCTGAAGATGCAGATTTTATACACCAGCCAAAGGTTTTTTCTTTAGAGAGAATTGATCTTACCAATCGTATCAATTAGCTTTGGAAAAAACCTCTGGCTAGGTGAAATTTTGCGTCTCCAGATCGGACAGTGTTTGATAAATGTAACCTTGCAGTACAAGGAAATTACAAGCAGTAAGGATTTTTTCCGTTTCATTTTTATAAAATAATTTTCGCTGCTTGTTAAAAAAGATAATTATTGCAAGTCGCCTTATTAAGCTCGGGAATTATTAATACCGGCCTTATTTAAATAGTGGTTGTACCCATAATTTAGAGTTACTGCAAATCATGTTGACAGTACCATTAACCTAAAAAAAAGGGGGAAAATTTTAATAGTTTTTCTTTATTGTTTTGTGTTGTAGGGTTTTTTATAACACAATTAAAGAAATACATTTAAAAAAGCAAGGTTTTAAGTATTTTTACTTAAATGGCCAAAATAAGACACGACCTAAAACCGACATAAATAAAGCCGGGCACTATCCTTATTAAGAGAGTCCTTATCCTACCATGCATCTGCGCAAGCTCAAATATCAAAATAAGGCCGGTATTATTAGTGCCTGGCCTTATTTCACTGTTCAATAATTCTCTAATATTTATTTTTCGTTAAGTATTAGTTTATTATTGTTTACAAGGACATATGGAATACAATTGATCCATTTGTTTTAAGCTGGGCTGAATGTCTATTTGGTTTGTTTAACAAAAATAAAGTTTCTTAAAGAAATTCTTGTTTATGTACACTTTCTTTAGCAAAAATATGTAGGGAAAGATGGTATTATGCATTAAAAACATCCTGTATTTAGTCAATATGTGTTACCTAGATTTTAATATGCAAAAATGGCAATATGCGATAATTGTAATTTTTAATTGGGCATTCTTTTAAGTGGATGATGGAAAATTATTTCTGGTAAACTATCCGGGTAAATAAGTGATCTATGGTTGGAAATACTTCTTTATTCATTTGTTACCATACATATATCTAATTAAATTTAATTGCAAAATTACCAAATTTTCGGTTCAGGTAAAACCAAATCACCTGTAAAATGAATGTTGTCACTGATATGGGGATATGTGTCAATAAATCAGTAACATAATCGATAGTAATAATTGTTATTAGTTAAACTTAAGTCTTACATTAAATAAAGGGTTTGTTACAAAAAAATAATTTTATCATGTTTTTTACTTCAAATGTATTGGTTGTAAGATTGATAAAACGAAACGAACAAAAACATTCCCTGTATTTAGCGGTAAGTAGTAGGATTTGATAAACCTTTATATCTAACTTAAATTCTATATCTAAAGAAAATTGTTTGATAATGGCTGCTGTTTATTGGTTTTATCTGAACCGAAAATTTAGTAATTTTGCAATTAAATTTAGCTAATTAAATAATTCAAAATTCGCCTATCAAAATTTTTTCAAATTTGGCACGAGGGTTTTGGAAATTGGTTTCTTCAAAAAGTTATCTCACATTTTTCTGTTAAGTGTACAGGGAGCCAATAATTAATCCCCTTAATAAATACATGGGATTTCCTATGTTCTGCTCGGCGACGCGACGTACCGAGTTTTATTCATAAAAGTGTGGTACAGCTATTTTAGGCTAGTGTAGATTAGGGTTTTATAAAAATCTTTAAATTTATGGTCAATGGAAAATAAAAGGAACGCTGGAAAAAAAGAAACCAACAGGCAAACCTAGAATATCTACCCTTGAAGAAGACGATGTTCTTATAAGGAATTTAAAAGCCAATCCATTTTAAGCTGCTCTAAATGCTATAAAACGAACGAATTTCCCCGGATCTCGACCAACGGCCTGTCGGAGGAATAAAACTAACATTTTAAAAACTATGTTGATGCAAAGAAATAAGTTCTAAGTAATGAACATAAACGGGGCAGAATAATTTTTGCCCTCAACAATATTTTAAGGGAAAATTGGGATAATGTGGTGTTTACTGATGAAAAAGTTTTACAATTATCTTCCAACAGACATATCAGAGTATACAGAGATACAATGAAGAATATATTAACAATTCTAATCGATCTGGAAGACTTTCGGTAAATGTGTGGGCGTGGTTAAGTGGACATGGACTGGGGGTGTGTTGGATTTTAAATGAAAGATTTAACGCAATCACATATAAAAATATATTGGAAAGCTTAGTGTTAGACATCATTTTCCCGAAAACAATTTCATACTGCAGCAAGATAATTGTCCAGTCCATAATGTCCAAATGATAAAAGAATGGTTTGCAACAAACAATGTTAAACTATGGTGTGGCCTGCAAAATGTCCTGATGTCAAAATAATTAAAAACGTGTGGGACATGATGACTAAAAAATATACGATATAAATTTTAGACCACACAATAGAGAAACGTTGATAAATTTTATTGAACAAAAACGGGATGAGTTAACTGATGATCCTCTGGACGGAGGTAAACGGGGCGCGAAAATATCTCTTTTACCTGCACGCCTGTAAGGTTACGTTTATATCATAGGTAAATAGGGCGCCAGCCCTTTCCCAAGAAGGGGTGTGGGTCACTGGAAAAACTTGTGAACTAGGTTAAAAGAAATAAGTAGACTACATTTTGTAAAATGTACTTCGTATTTGTCAAGTGTATAATATGTAAATATTTTTTGATGCAATAAATGTTTCGTAATTAATAAAATTTTTGAAAATAGACCAACATTTTATTTCGATACCTTTACTTTAAAGAAAACATTTGCGCCCAGTTTACCTATACGATTTTATTGACCCCAAGATCCCTGCGCCCCATTTACCTGTTCAATAAAACTTTAGTGAAGACCTTGCGCCCCGTTTACCACCGCCGCTCTGTTAATCGCAAACCTTTATTTTTCCATACCCCGTAAGCTATTTTAGAAAGAAACGGTGCTATGACAAAATTTTAGATAATACTGTTATTTAATTGTTTCAGATGTTCTTGACATATTCTTTTCTAAATTAATTAATCTGAAATTTGTTATATATTGTTAAAGTTTGTGATTTTATAAATATATTTGCTGTTATCTGTTAAAAATAAAATTAATTTAACAGAAATAATTTGAAATGGATTTACTCCCATCATTTTAAAAAATGATGTATATTTGTATATTCTTGTACAACTTTTTTGAAATACTGGATATTGTAGGCAGCTAACACGACACAAATATTGTTAAAATTTGTGATTTTATAAATATATTTGCTCTTATTTGTTAAAAATAAAATTAATTTAACAAAGATAATTTAAAATGAATTAACCCCATTATTTTAAAAATGATACATATTTGTATATTCTTGTACAAATATTGCAGGCAGATTCAGTGCCGTATTATCCATTAGGCTGACTAGGCTACAGCCTAGGGCGCCATGCAAAAATAGGCGCCAGACAGGGAAGATTGAAATGGAGGTAAGGACCTTTATTTTTTTGCTGTTTAAAAATTTTTTTAGTAGGAAAATGGGCGCTCTTGGAATTGTAGCCTAGCGCAACTCATACCCTTAATACGGCCCTGGGCAGATTTACACGATACAACTGTTGTACAACTTTTCTTGAACAGAACTGTACATCCGTTTTGTATGTTTTATATTTAAGTAAAACGAAAATTATAGTAAAGTAAAGAAATATAAATGAGAATATCGATCTGAAGGTAAATGTCGACTGCTCCCTGATATTAAAGCAGCAATTAGCTGATAGTCAGTTTTGCATACATGGGGCTTAATCGAGCGACGTTTTGACAGGATGACGTTTAACTACACAAAGCCTTGACGTCTTGCTTGTTTTGTCGATATATAAGGGTGTATACAATGTGGATACTTCTTTGTATACCGGGTGACACAAGATAATTTTACATTTTTGTTTTAAATTATTAGGTCCGGAAAACTGGCAATGAAAAATCGATGAAAATTAAAAACAAAAAGCCGGAATTTAATGCTTTTTAGATGCCAAATACACAATTTTGTTGCTCAAACCGATCGTAAGTAACCGGTAATAGTTCCAGCTTTCCGTTATAGTCAGTAATAAAATGGACTTCATGACAAGAACTCCTTTAAAACCTTTTAGGGGGTTTCTTTTGACGAGTCTACCACGAATATTTATGCCGCCATATATGGAAGCGGCGATTTAACCCAGTCTGTCAATGTCAAATGTTTCGGGTGTCGGACTGGACGAACGCGTCACTTTTCTTGTCGGTCAAGCTTACAACAATGCTTTACATGCAATTTTAAAACATTTTGCTTAAAATGGTAAGTTATGAAACATTAAGGCTCAAACACATGTTTTAGAGGTCGGGCTAGGCGGTTCTCGTGATTGTAACCCTTACGATTTTTGGCATTATGTTTAAAAATTGCATGTAAAACATTGTGGTAAACTTGTCCGACAAAAAAGTAACGTGTTTGCCCCGTCCGACATCCGAAACTTTTGATATTGACAGACTGGGTAAAAGCGCCGCTTCCATATACAACGGTATAAATATTCGTGGTAGACCTTTCAAAAGAAACCCTCTGAAAAAGGTTTTAAAAGTGTTCTTATCATGAATGAATTTTATTACTGGAGCAGGGACTATTAACTTATCATGAATATACGCTGAAAGGTGTAATACATTTAATAAAAATGAGTCAATTTGTTGCTAATTTGCTGCCAGACGAAAAAATAGAAATAACATTTTTTTTTATTTGACCAAATTAATACTGTCTATGCTAGATTCATACCCGATTTCTTCAGGTAAAATTCAATCTAAACATTTTTTGCAGCTAACGAAATCGAAATCTAACCGTATAACAAAGAAAAAAGTCGGGGAAGATTGGAGATCGATTACCTTACAAACCGAGTTGTCAAAGCAGCCTTAAATCCTTTGTTTTGATTAAATGCTTGACAGGTTTTTACAATGATTTAGTTTTCAATTATATGGTTGCCACGAAATATCTTAATATCCCATTTTGTTGCTGACTCTATACATCTAGATAAACGATTTCGTGAAAAAAATAGATTAAATTTTACCTGAGCAAATCAGGTGTAAAGCTAGCATAGACAGTATTAATTTTATTGTCATTTGTTGTCAATGTTCTCTAATAATCGTAAGCGAAATGACAATCAAGACAAAACTAATGACAGCGAAGAAGCTGACATGCGATTTTAATAATGATGACGACTGTGAGATTTTTGTTATGTAAAATTATTTATTTATTATCCTTTATTTTCAAAATGTCAAGTCATATAAAGCTCAGTCAGTCATGGCGTTATGTGCAATCTCAATGCATTTTGTCCAACAGTTTTCCAATATATATATATATATATATATATATATATATATATATATATATATATAATACTAATTTTTTTTGCATATAGGTATACTATGTATGTGATTTTTCATCCAGTTTTTGAGTATATCTTTTTTCGGTTAATTTCTTGCCAAGCAAGTAGCAGTTTTTCTATATTTGCCAACTTTACCAAAAAAACGAAGAAAATGCATCTAGAAAGTCTGCTCCTTAATGTAGAAATAGCAAAATGGTAATTAATAGCTGGAAAAACTATAAAGCTATAAATTGACATTTTTGCTATTCCCATATGTAGAGAATGCCTTTTAAATCTATTTCTGACCTAATCAAATTTTCGCCAAACAGTCACCTATGAGCTTTTTCGCAAGCACTCGTAAATTATAACTTGATAAGCAAATAATTTTTAATCAGCCACAATTTTTAGTAAACACATGTTTACACCCTGTATACGATTAAAAGGGGTTGCAATGCATCAGGCTTTAATAGCACCTGCCAAGGCTAAATCACAAAACCATTAACCCGTAGTTATCGGTGATTCAATAAATAGACAGGTTAAAACGTTTTAATGCGTGTGTACATTTATATTACGTTTATGAGGGCGAATCCGCTAAGTCACGATGAGTAACAATTTTGCCGTTTTGTGTGGGATATATGATTAGTAGGTTTGATAAGTTCATTCTTAAACAAGAGCGCCCCTGTATTTAGCGCTGATGTATAATAGCTATACAGGGTATTCCATTTAAGAGAAAAAATGGCTTATTTAATGAGTTTACGCGTATTTTTAACAAAACCGCAATACAAAAACAATTACTTGAAAAACAAAAGAATTACGCCATAAGTGTTGCCTTTTTTAAATGAAACACCTTATTTTTTATTCCGTTTTTGGTTTTTATGGTCAATTCTAAGTGTTTTTTAAACTTCACATTTTAACCTTTATTATTTATTAAAATATAATAATATAAAATACAGGTAATGCAGAGTGGCTTTCCAGTGACGCAAATAGAGCGCTCCCGAGTAGCTCAGGAGCATTTCATTCTACTTTATGGCGTTCCAGTAACGAAACGAAACGAAAGTGTTATGAACTATTCCGTTTTTCTTTCTCCTTGCCCCTCATGCACCAGCCCCTCATTTAGTTTTTGTACTTCAAACGTGTTTTTTATGGTTAATAATGGATTCTTAAAAATTATTTGTTGAAATGGAATTAGATATTACAAAGAGATTATTATTATAAAGCCAAAAAGGTTAACAAAAACGAAATTTTAATATTACTTAAAGTTATCACTCTTTCCTTGTCTATAGATGCGTTCTAGTGACTAACTTTTTATAGCAGATCAAGAGCTTTAAGCTCTGGAGCGTGACGCACAAAAATTTTCGTCACTGAAAAGCTACTCTGATACTTAAAAGTAATTGAAATTTTTACCTATAAATAGATTTTAAATTAGTTTTTCATAATTGTTTCTTAGCTGGATTTTTTCTGTTACTTGTTATGTAGCATTACTATCTGTAGTTTTTAATCTAAAGAATAATTTATCATCAAAAACTAATATAAAATCTACTAATAGGTAAAAATATTAATGACTTTAAAGTATCAGGTAATCACCTGCATTACCTACTATATTTTCTATTGATGGATTTTATTAAATAATGTGAGCCGAAAATGTGACTGTTTAATTGTCAATAACTCAAAAACCGTTAAAGATAGACTTATAGCCCCTTATTAAAACACACTTAGAATTCACCATAGACTTAAAAAATAAAACAATAATTAGCGGGTACAATTTAAAAAACGCAACATTTACGGCGCAAGTCTCTCGTTTTTCATGCAATTGTATTCTAAGCACGATTTTTAAATTCTAAGAGCTACATGGATTGGCTGGCTATCTTGTATTCCTTAAAAATACATGAAAAGTCAGAAAATATACAATTTTTCTTTTAAAATGGAATACCCTGTACATGTGCAATTTTATTACTACATAAACTAACTGGAAAAGAAATTCTGAAGATTTGAAGGGCTAGGGAAAATTTCCGCGCAGCAAGTTCTATAATCTCTAAGGATAAAAAACAAACAAAGTGAAAGGTTCGGGGCCTGTCCAGTTAGACCGTATAGGAATGCACCAGAAGTTGTGGCGCGAAGAAGGCTTATTTAACACCTATGTGTATAGAAAAAAAAATATTTTGACCTGAAAAATACGTCCCCAAAATTTTTGTTCCGAATTTTAAAACACAAAAAGTTTCTCATTGTTGCTTTGGTGAATACGTACCTTAACTTATATTTCGGGTATCAGACTAAACGGTTTTCGTAACTGTAACTCTTACGATTTTTGGCACAGTGTTTAAAAATTGCATGTAAAGCATTGTGGTAAACTTGTCCAATAAATAACAAAGTGACGCGTTGGCCAAGCCCAACACCCGAAAAATTTGACATTGACACGCTGGCTAAAAGCCCGACTTTCACATATGAAGGTATGAATATTTGTGGTACACTCGTCAAGAGAAACCTTCCCCCAAATAGGTTTTAAAAGGGTTCTTATCATGAAAAGTCCATTCCATTACTGGCGCAGGCACTATAAGCTTTTTTCGATTTTACCATCAGATCTTGACTTGAGGGATGGGGAGGGAAGGTCAACTTACGATGCCTGTGGCGCGAAGAAGGCTTATTTAACACCAATGTGTATGGCAAAAAAAAATTATTTTGACCTGAAAAATACGTCCCCAAAATTTTTGTTCCGAATTTTATAACATCCTGGTAAACGTATTTAAGTATGAAGACTTAAGTACAATACATGTATATCGATAATCAAACCCAAACTTAAGTGAATTATTGAAAACCATCTGCTGGTCATTAGTTATCGAATCAATTTTAATACTCGACCAGCGAGAAGTCTGATCGATTGGAAATAATTGGACGACTCCTGTTTAAAAATTGATCAAACTGATAAAGCATGAGTTTTTTTAATACGGTCAAAGAAAGCTGTCATATAAAGTTATGCATTTTTTAAAAATATTTATTTAACAAAATAGTAAACTTAAAAAAATAGTCTAAAAAAAAATAACAAATAAATAACTTTTTAAAAATGTTGATACAACTTTTTATATCGCGGAATTATATTCTTTGAAATGTCTAGATAATATTAGAGCTTCTTCAAATATTTAAATTAATATCTAAATGCATAATTTTCTTTTAAACCTATGCACACTAGAGTTGCGGATCGCGCATGCCAAAACGGCCGCGCGAAAGCCAATTTTCAAAGTTAAATACAAATTATAAATATTGTATCTACTATTCTGGAAACCAAAAATTTTGTACTTAAATTTCCTGCTCTTTCAGAAACTTTTATAATATTAAGGCCATCACTTGTACTTTTTGAGATTTGCACAAAAAGCTGGACGGTTATTTTTTTTTCAGTTTTCTGTTAATAACTATTGAAATTTTTTTGCAGAAAAAATCCAAAATACGTCTTTTTCTAGATGCCATTTCAGATCGTTTAAGCCATCAACCATATTTTTAGTAGACTTGTAATTATATTTCGCAGGAATTCAACTTCTTGACAAGACTAATGTCCATACCTGAATTCAAGATATGTTCTGTAGTTCGGCGGATTCATTTAATGGATGGAAATTATTTGAGTACATGCCAAAAATTAAATTAAAAGTACTAAAAAGTCAAAAAAATTAAAACAAGTAAAAGATAACTAAAAATCGACGTTTCGGTGGCAATAAGTCTGCCACCGTTGTCACGATGGCTACACAATTATCTTTATTTAATAAAAGTGCGTATATATTATATATGTACATTTCGTTCGGACGCCACTGGCAGAACTAATTAATAATCTTTTACATCAAAAAATGCCCATTGGTGATTAGTAGGTGCGTCTCAAATTTTATAAAAATATCTTGAACAGTTTTAAAATTATGGTAGAAAACAATTTTTTCTTAAAAATTTAACACCTGTAGTTTAAAGATAAGGGATTGGGGAAGGACATATGCTTATATGCCCAAAATTTTTGGCCACCAATTAAATTACACTTTTTATATTTCTCGCACTTTTAGGTTCTTAAATTAATAGGTTATGCTACTTTTATTATTGTGGAAATTAGCAAATAATTACATGTAGCTAATAAATTAAGAGTATCTAAATTAGGCAAATATTCTGCTCCTAAAATATTAGTAAACTTGTCCGTTTAGTAACGAGTTTTGATTAATTTAAATCAAAACGTCATTAAAAACAAGATTTTGTAATCCAGAACGTTTTCATGTCTAATAAAATTTGCTCGACTGTATTAAATTTCAACATTGCCGCAATGTGACAATAAATCATTCCGTATAAAGTACCCCAACACATTGTAGAAAACGTTAAGACCGTTTGAACATAGAACTATTATGGTATAGGGAAATTAGATTAAGCCATATTGTTTTATGACTCTAACCCTTATCCTCTTTGGCAAAATGTTTAAAAATTGTATGTAAAACATTGTGGTAAACTTGTCCGACAAAAAAGTGGCGTGTTTACCCAGTCTGACACCCGAAACATTTGACATTGACAGGCTGGGTTAAAGCGTCGCTTCCATATATAACATGTTCTTATCATAAAGTCCATTTCATTACTTATCCAGGGACTATTCATATAGGCTTTTTTGGCACGTTTGAAAATATAAAAACTTAAAGGATTTGTACAAACTATAAAATCATACCTAAAATACTGACGCAAACAGGTGTTGCCACGTGAATTTTCGGTGAATACTGACGTATTTAAAAAAAAATATATTATAAGCGACAACAAAAGTATTTAAGTTACTAATAAATAAAAATTGATGTGTATTTTTTTTCTTATTTAAGTTAATTTATTGATTATGTTTACTTAAATTAGACTAGTTGCAACTGCGATAATTTGATGTTGCCCCGCGATTGATTTAAATACTGTCTAATTTATTATTTATTTTTGTTTTGTTTAGAGTTTTAACCGACTTCAAAAACGAGGAAGTTCTTAATTCGCCGCGTATGATTTTTTTGTGTATATGTTATGCGATTACTTCGTCAATTGTGGACCGATTTAAAAATCTTTCTTTTCCACGACTGTTAAAAAAATGCAGTTTTTTTAATCGTTAACATGAATGTTACTCCATTTTAGTATACTATATAAAGTATTAAAAAGAAGTTAGCCTTCTTTTTACACTTTGAATTAGTGTTTTGTTTCAAAGCCTACTACAATAGACGTAAATATCAATTTAGGCAATGTAACAGTAAACGCGACATCACCTGAACCAAACGGTCAAGTTACCTTTGATTTCGTCATTATTTCTTTTAGTTCATGTGTCACTAGTTTTAAAATTTAACAGTTTGCGAATGAATTTAATAAAAATTATTGAAAATTAATAGTAATAATGAATTTGGATGGCTAAGAAATTGAAAAGGAATTTATACTGTTTTAGTATTATTTCTACAAAAAGTAAATACATATAATTTTCTAAAATTAAATAATAAATGCATAGTTATGAAGAGGATAATTGTTTCTTAAAAATTAAGAAGGCTATGAGTTTTTGTTGCAATATAATGGCTGTGCTGCGAAAATTAAAACTAATAAGTTTGGATTAATAAAACATGTATAAAATGGTATTTTGGGAAATTTTTATACGGTCGTGGAAAAAATATAGTATTTAACACATGCATAAAGTGTCTTTTTTTACTCATGGGATTGCCGCACCAGCCGTTAGGTGAGTGCTGTCAAACTTCCCATTTGTAAAAAAAGTATCACTTTATGCACTTGTTAAATAAATTACTATTTATTTGCAAGAATGCACTTCCGCGGTCGTCCCATAAAAAAACCAAATCGAGATCACAAGAGAGAAAGGTACTAGACCTTTTGTTTCTCTCTAATATATGCTCAAACATCAGGGATGTTTACTTAAAGAGTACTAGCGCCACCTGTTGGTGTAACGTTAAACAAATAATATTATAATACGAAGGGCAAATTAAAAATTGTTATTACATCCTTTAACAAAGGTTAACTTTTTTACCGCACTGAAAGGGAAAACTACTGTATAGAGCACAGGGACGTGTAATTTAATTGATTGACATTGGGTGGGTCATGGTTGGCTAGGTTTTTTTAAGTTCGTTTTATTACAAAATAAGCAAAAAGATTTAAAAACCAGAACTAACCATAACCCCCCCAATGTGACAGTTTTGCATGACCGTCTGTAACGTTTCAAGCCGATCAAATTATAGGTCCCTGTGCTTTTTAACGTGGTCTGTGAAAGAGGTACTGGTAGTGTTGTTAGTGTATGTTTACCGATTTAATAGTAATAATTATAAATTATAGAGCAAAAATAAACTAAAAAGCAAAACATAAACAATTTTTTGTTTGTTTTAATTAACCGACTTCAAAAAATAAATAAAACTCGCTAACAAGTTAAAAATAATTAAAAAAATAAAATAATAAAATCGTGTAATATTTTTTTTTTAAAATTATAATTTTTAACTTTTTGGTAAGTACTATTTATTTTTTTAGGCTTTGTTACCTTAATACTTAGCAAAATATTAGTGCATAACATTTTGAATGTATTACAATTAACGGATTTATGCATCTTTTTTTCTATGATCTGGGAAGGTTGGGCCAAACTTGTTTCCCGATGGTAATTTAAACCTTCTTTCTGGCTTTTGAAATACTATTTTAAATAAAGTAAAATTAATATGGAGAAAAAAAATTAAAATATATACTTTTAAAGACTAATTTTATTTAAAATATTTTTTATTTCATTATATGAAACTACTAAGGGGTGATTCATTTAGAGGTACTTTTTCTAGTAGGTATTTTTGGATAGATGAGAGGGTCCAAATTTCAAACTGTCATGGTATTTGTGTTCAGTACTGTTTGACAATATATTCTGGAAAGATTTAGCTCCCGACACAGTGTCTAAAACTTGTTCAACTGTATTATGAAAATCATCATTCTCCGAGAAATGTGTTTCGGGCGCTTTGGGAACTTATGGTCCACGCATAATCGGCGTACAGAGCCGACTATTCCCTGTACCATCACAAAAATTTCCAGTTTTAATTATTGGATAATTTCTGACCAAATGAGCCACATCCAGCACGTAGTGCATAAAATATAGCGGCAGTACCTGCGAGTTATGTGATGATTCTGACGAATTGATTTGGCGCTCGGAAATTGGAGCTTAAGAACAGACCATGTTAGGCGCAGTTAAGGCCAACATTTGAAAGCCATAATCTTTAAAAAATAAATGTAAGATATAGTTCTTCCGTATGATAATAAATATTCCTTAATAAAGTAATTTTTTACTTACTACCTCCAAATAAATCACCCCTTACATGCGTCTAAATGTTGCACCCGCGATTATGGAATGACCCAGTTCTTCTAAATCTAAATTTCCAAAAGCGTTTGTGTTTTATATACAGAGTATTTTAAAACAAATGCAAAAAACCTAAATAAGTGATTCCTTGTTTAAAATATATGGTTGTTTGTTGTATAAACATGGAGACAAAAGTGAACCCTTATGGGCTGCTGAAAAATAATATTCTTTTTTATTTGACAAACGGACAGCTATAAAACAATAAAATTTAAATATGGTAAATTTACATAGAACAATACTAGGTGTACTCTAATTCTAGTTCACCATAGTTTTATAAAGGGGTGTTCTAACGGACTTAAGTAATAAAGTGAAGGGAATCCTTATTTGATTCTTCCAGTTTAGTTTATGAAAGGGTTAAATCTCAGCACGTGTTTAGTACTAAGAAAATGATTTAAGTAGGAAAGTAATTTATAGAGTAATTAAAATTATCGTTTTTTTATAAAACGTTATTAACTTGTAACTCTAATTCTGGGACGGTGATTTTTTATATAACCTTATTTGTTTTTTTCATTTCATTTATTAGCTATACCTCAGACGAACAAAGAGATACAGACGCGTTTATTTAGATTCAAATCTTCAGTACACAATACATCACATTCCGTTCAAATGTTTTACCTTATTAAATATTTGGCAACATCGCACTGAACGTGTAAACGGCACAGATGCCGGCAACATAGTAACAGAATGAGCCACGTTGCCAAACGTAATTATTCGGAATGAAAATTTTATGGAAAACTTTGTGGGGACCAATAATATTGGACTCCCTTTAATTATACAAAATTTAAACTATATAATATATAACTATATATCATTATTTAAATAAAATAAACCAATACAAATATTTTTCACATAAGTTGCACAGTAAATTATTATTGTCTGTGCACCTCCATTCCATATTTAATTTTTACGGCGAAAGTAAACAGAGGACAATGAAAATGAAATTACAAAATATCCCAAAGTATAATAACTAATAATTCTTTGCAATAATCACAAATAAACACTTTGAATTAAAAAGCAAAATTAATCTTATGACCTCTAAAAACACGTTAAAATTGTTTATCTTTGTAGTTCTCCTTTACCGCCAAATTGAAAGAAAATCGCGTCTCCCCATCTACGATCGGGCACCTGGTGATAATTAGCGTAATCTTATAAATATCACGGCAAAATTACAAATATAGTGTGCGACGAACGTATCAAAACATCGCGACAGCCCAATTTTGAGAGAGAATTCGTAGGTATAAATCTGACAACTCGGGTTTGTTCCTGGTCGTATGGGACGCCATTGGGAGTAGCAGCGGAGAGTTTTACCAATACACCTATTCTAACTTGTTCATCCCCACCATTACCTCTATCTCTTTTGCTCTTATATCGTAATAGCCAAACAATATATGCTACAACGTTTAGAATGATTTATGAATGACTGGCCGGGTCTGTATCTATATTTACAGTCTAATAGCTATACAAAAAAAATACGTTGAATTAAGAACTAACCTTTTAATTCTGGTAAATAATGCGTTATGATAAATAATACTCTAAAAATTAAATTATAAGAGAAATTTTAGCATTTATTTAAGTTCCATATAGTATGTTTAAATGAACATATTATTTGAGGTGTGTTGATTTAAAAAGGATCTTGTTCACGTTTTATTAAAAATCGTTATATGTCAATTTTAAAATATCATTTACTATTAAAAATTCATTTTAAAGGCCTTTGAGGATTCACCACATTTAAAATGATTTTTGAAAATGTGAACTTCCAAATCTTAATGCATATATCTACTTACCATTTTTTAGAATTATAGTCATATTTCCAAAATAGTTATTTATTAGATAAGTGAGTTATATTACATATAAGTCACGCAAGAAAAGTTTAGGTAATTTTCTTAAGTGACTTATATGTAATAACTCACGTGTCTAATACAAAATTTTATCCAACACTTTCGTATAAATCGTTTTTAATATCGAAAATAATTTGAAAACGTCATCCATTATTTGTTACTTGTCATTGTCAACACCAGCAACATAATATAATTTATAATCTATAATTCACTAGTGAGCTAAAGGGTACTTTAGCTCACTAGTGACTTATAGTACACTTTATATCCTCAAAATCTGATCAATTATGTAGATATTATATGTAAGTGTTGGATAAAATATATTAAATGTGGTATTTCTTATAGCTTTTAAGAAAACATGATGATGCTAAAATATACAAAGGGTTCTAATAAAAACCCAAAAGAGTTACAAGTGCCTGGCAAAATTGACAAAATTTTAAAAGCACTCTTTATTCCCAAAACGAATCAAGTTAGCCATGATTTACTTTGATCATTGAATTTTTTTCAAAATTGAAATCGCGAATGCGCAATCAGATTCGATCTTCTTTAGTTCTCGCTATACCCTGCAAGGTCAACGAAAAGGCGCCACCCTGTACCTGTACATGTATTCCTTAACTATAAAATAAATTAGATATTTGTGTCTTCTGGATTGTTATTGCCATAGTGAAAGAAGTAAAATATAATTTTTAACTTAAAAGAGAAAAAATAAAGCAATTAAAAAAAAATGAACGGACAAAAAAATATTAAAAACTCGCTCAAAGGATAAAAATAATAAATAATAATAACTATGTTATTACCCGGCTTTACTTAAACTTCACTATTTTTATTTTTTACATAGTGAGTTTTAAATTTTTCTTAGTTCGGTTTACTTATTTATATTTTAAATTGTTTATTGAATTTTTTCAAAAGTTGGCAGTATTGCTAACTTTCATATTATTAGAGATACGAAGTCAGTTAAATTAGCAAAGTAGTAGCATTTTTTCCGCTGATTAACGTGTTGCTACCACAATTAAACATCGGGTTTTCGATTTGTTGCAAAAAAAATTTGCTTTTTAATAAAACACCCTGTATAATATATTACTATTTGAAAGATCTATTAAAGCGCATTAAAAAAGTCCCCATGTGTTATATTCAATTTTAAATAGTTTCGGTAATATGGCCATCCTCGGGAATTTGATGGAAAAGTGGCATTTTTTAAATAGAACACCCTGTATATTACATCACTATTAATTAGATTTTTTAAAGAGCTTCAAGAAAATATCATATTTGATATGTCTATCTCTTATAGTTTTGAAAATATCGCCATCCAAATCTGAAAATTATGTTAAATTTTCATTATTTATACAGCTCCAAGCTATAAGCACTAAGTTTAGTGCCGAAGATAAAAATAGACATTATATCTACTATTTTTAGATTTAAATAGCATATTTCCAAAACTAGAAGATAAAGACTAATCAAATGTGGTATTTTCTTAAAGCTCTTTAATATATCTATTTAATGGTGATGCAATATACAGGGTGTTCTATTTAAAAATGCTACTTTACTATCAAATTCCCGAGGATGGCCATTTTTCCGAAACTATTAAAGATGGGTCCAAATTTAATTCATTCTGAAAGCGATGCCGCCAAGTACACAAAAATGTTAAAGTAAAGAAACACTTTTGTGAACAATGATTTATTGCAGCAAAAAATATTTAACCCGACGAGTTTCTAGTACCACGCCACGTGCCACCGGTTTTATAGTAGAACTGAGGCGAAATAAGAGAATGTTTTGTAAGTAGGTGATACGTGTTTTAGCAATGTATTTTTATTTTTTATCTAAAAATATGTTATCAGGCTCTGTCCGAGGCTCGAAAAGGTTTGTTTACTTTACAGTTTTTGTGTACTTGGCGGCATCGCTTTTAGAATGAATTAAATATGGGCCCATCTATAAAAATTGGAAACAACACATGAGGACTTTTTTTTAATGGTCTTTAATAAATCTTTCAAATAGTGATATAATATACAGGGTGTTCCATACAATTTTTTTTTGCAATAAATCGAAAACACGATGTTCAATTGTGTTTTTGTTGGCGGCACGTTAATCAGCGGAAAAAATGCTACTACTTTGCTAATTTAATCGACTTCGTATCTCCAATAATAAAGAAGTTAGCAATAGTGCCGACTTAAAATGATCACCCTGTAGGTAGCAAAATACAATTATTTACCTTACTGGTAGTCTTTTGGGTTTGCTTACTCCCCGTTTGGGAAAAGCAATAAATTTTAAAATATGTTATTACCTTCGGACATTAATATCCAACTACCGGAAATGCGGAACGCGCGAGCGAGAATCAGGGTTCTTAATTGTCTTGGGGGCTAAAAGAGGGTTAGTTTTGTTATTATACTGTACGGGCACGTGACTGCATTAAAAATGTTTCTTTTCTAAAAAATATACAGAGTTATTCAGGTTAAATTTCCTATTAGGAGATTTCGGACACTAGTTTAGAATATATCGATCTTCTTATGTCAAATATCATAAGTTTCTAAGACTTTTGCTTAAAACGGAAGTGCGAATCAGCCTGCTTATTTTAAATAAAACACTCTATATATGTATTATTACTTTTTCGGAATCGGTACAAGATTCTAAGCAAATTTAATATTTAATATTAATACCTAAGCCTACGCTGTTTTAACATATTTAATAAATTTATTTGTGGAAAATATCGTTTGCAGAACCAAAAATGTTTATTTATTTTTCCTATGAAAAATACCTTATTATTTAATTTTGGATTCGGGTTTTTTTACCAGGATACACTTTAATTGACTTTATATAAAGTAAGTTTTAAAAAATAGTAATACAAAGTATCTGTTTTTTAAAAGTTTACTGACGGCTATTAGTATGAGATCCAAATAGGAAGCGATCTTCGCCCGGATAAAAACTATTTTTTATTAAATATAGTATTTAAATAAAGCTATTGCCCCGGAATTGCTTAGAAAATTACAATCAAGGGTATATTTTAATTTAAAAAATTACCTTAGAATTTGTACACATTCTGTCCCTAAGTAATGAGCCAATACTCAACTGCAGCATTGTGGCGTTAAAATATTGCGATTTAACTAAACTTACCTTAGTACAAAAATTGAATTTATTAAGTGTCAAAGTTTAAAAATATTTTTATATTTTTTTCGATAATATTTGATACATTTTGAATATATTGTAATAAAACTTGGTATCCAGGGGTTTTCTGACATGAGCTATTCATATCTGATGTTTATTTTTAGGTGTTAACTAGACGAAGCTACCTAGACTACTTTAAATTTCTCTAAAACGTCGAAACTTTTTGTGCTTCCCTGTATGTACCATCCAAGTACAATAACAAACTATCCTATGCTTTTTACCTAAAAAAGGTTTACTTTGAAGGAATCTCACCAAACCGTTATGGTATTTGCCTGTTGCTAATGCTTTTGAAAATAGCGTATTGACCATAACTAAAATTGTCTCATTATTAACGAATAATTTAATGTATTTATCCATACCGGGTGATGCATCGCCGGGCGGGACATAGAAAATGCTTATGTAATTTTTAATGGGGTCCATTATTGGCTCCCCTAATTATTTTAGAGAAAAATTATATTGAAGTTTATTGAAGAGCATGCAAATCTACGTCCATGGTAAAAACTTTAGATTTTTCGGTTAACCCGTTTGCTAGTTAGATGGTAACATATTTTTAAAAAATTGTTACATTATTATCACCTTATATTTATGAACAACAATAAAAATACCAGTACAGTGAAAAGATTAAAGTTGTATTTATACAAACGAATTATGTTAAGTTAAACTAAACTAGAGTTACAAATTTCAAGAACTTATGACATTTATATTATTTACATGCTTCAATAAATTATTAATATTATTACAATAATTAATATGTTGGAAATAAACTTCAAGATTTAAGAAATTTTCAAATATTCCTCCATTGACTGCTAGACAATAACCCAGACGTTCATAAAATTGTCTTTTACATTGGCTAACTGCAACTTGCAATAAAATTGAAATTTTATTGCATTCTGTAGAAATAGTATTTTTTAACTCATCTAGATTAAAAGTAATTTTTATCCTTATCATATATCATGCTTTTTAAATGGCCCCAAAGGAAGAAGTCATTTGCCGAAATATCACGAGACCTGGCTGGCAAATTTATGGTGAGATTTAGGCCAATAACATTTTCATTAACAACATTATGTAAATATTTCCCAACAGCCAGGGTATTATGTGCCGGGCAGCCATCCATTTGGTACCAAATTTCCTGATTGTTCCTGGATACATCATCGGGTAAAATTAGTTCTTCGAGTAGTTCCAAATAAAATTCTGCATTCAAACTTTGATTAAGAAAAATAAAATGTATTTATGCCTTTTCAAAATTCGGAGCACTGTTGATTAATCTTTTCCTATAATATCCTGAAGTTTCCTTGTATTCACCTTCCCTTCATTTTCTTCCACGTGCAATAAAATTTCCAAGTCCCTATCATCTCTTACATTTTCTTCTCTTTGATACTCCCTAACTTCACATCTGCAGTTATTTATCACTATGCCTTTGGTCTCAAATTTTTTGATAGTCCTATCGACTGTTGATTTTCCGGATATCGGTCTATTCGGATACTGAGCAGCGAACATGTTTGATACCTTTTTGGTAACTATTTCCTCGATAGTTCCATTTAATCATCAATAATTTTTCTTCAGTAGTATAACTCATGGTTAGTCTTTTCGCTCTACGATTTTTTGATAATAATAAAGCACTCAAATTTCAAAATGACAACGTTATGTCACGCTAACTAGTATTTTTATTGTTATTCATAAATATGAGGCGATAATAATGTAACAATTTTTAAAAATATATTAGCATCTAACTAGCAAACGGGTTAATCGAAAAATCTAAAGTATTTACCATGGACGTAGAGTTGCATGCTCTTCAATAAACTTCAATAGAATTTTTCTCTAAAATAATTAGGGGAGCCAATAATTGACCCCATTATAAATTACATGGGATTTTCTATGTCCCGCCCGGCGATGCATCACCCGGTATAATTTTTGATTGTACTAAACCACTTAAATTCATACTTTTGTCTTAGGTTAAATCAGAAAAAATACCTTGATTAAACCTAATGCTTGATTACATTTATTTAAAGTGTTAAAATTGGTTTGCTAGGCGTTTCCAATGTATTTAATGCACGCAAACCTGTTGAAAATAGTTATGTTTACTGTATCATACTCTTTTAGTAAAAATTTAATGTATTTAATTGGGCTAAAAATTATTAAAACAAAAAATTAATTGTTTTAATGCATTTGATATAAAATTTCTTAAGCAGGTCACTAAAAATAAACTATTCGATACTAATATATCTATCAACATATTTTGGTAGTTGTATTCGTTAAAAGTAATATCCCGAAACGGATTTTAAAAATTAGGTTTTTTAAAAATTGATAAGTAATTAAAAATTTCAACTACTTTTTGGTTACTAACAATATATCGATCGATAATTACTGGATTTCGATAAAAATTGGTTTGTGTTGTAAGGAACAGTAGCAGTAATGTAAAAATGCTAATTAATAATTAGTTTTATAATAAACAAAAAGAAATTTAGCTTACTTCTCGGTGCTTAATCTATTAACTAAATGATAGCATAAGAAAATTTTGGTGTTCTCTTACCAGGAAAAAGATATAAACGCTTTAATGCGCTAGAGACCGGTTTTATTTAGTCAATTAAGTGACTGAATATACCAAACAGCGGCAACAAATATTTTTATATAAACAAAATTTTCTTCTTATAAATCTAATTATTTTTTTACGTATATTATTTTGTTTTTTCTGTTCCTCCACTATTCTTTTACATACAAGCAGTGGTCCGCTTAAGACATTATGACTCTTTAGATTGTCCTTTAACCTCAATAATAAATTTACGATAATACTTAAAATTCAACAAAGTTTTGGATATTTATTCTCTTTGTACCATATCACTTAAAAAAAATCAATAATTAAAAAAAAGCTTTTTTTAGCGACGCCCTTTAAGGGCACATATCTCTGTAAACAGAAGCTATAGAACAAAAGTTTACGAAAGCTGCAAATTAAAAATGTGTAAATAGGGAAGATTGAAGACATATTTTGAAAGTCCCCGTATACTTTTTCTTCTACTGAATTAAAAATGTTTTTTCTTATTTTATATTGTCTGATAATGAATTATTTTCCTCAAGACAACTTTTTGTAATAATTTTGGTGTTTTTTTACATATTGTAGTACGGCATTATAACTACTGTAAATTCGTTACACATACTGAATTATTTATCAAACATTTAATTTTTATCATAAAAAGTAAATGCAGCATAACTATGTGCAAAGTTTTGCATTCATCAAACGTTAGTAATGGTATGTGCAAATTGTTCTTTCCTTATTTATACAGGGTGTCTCTAAAAGGTCCGTACAAAATGCTACCACAAATTCCTTGGACCAAAATACAACGATCTAAGGCAATTTACCTTAGTCGAAAAGTTGATCGTTTGCAAGATACAGGGTGTCAAAATTTTTATTTCATTTTAGTTATTTATTAAATATTTTATTTATTATAAGAAATATTTCTACAAAATTTAGTACTCGAAAGGTTTTTCAGTAAGGAATTCAGCTAATGTTTTTGTCGTAAAATGTAGTGGGAGCCACCTGCATTTCTTTGCTTAGGTTCAAAGTATCATGACTTTTTTTGCCTTGTTATATTTTATTTTTAGTGGAAAATTTTCTCCCATACTTTTCGATCAAAAAGGTATACTTGATAAATACTAGCTACAAGCCACGGTTATTTAAATATTGTAGGTAAATCATTTTATTCCATACAAAAGCTTCCCATTGCTTCTTCACGCTTTATCTGGGTCACCTGGTAGTGTCCAAAAGATCTGTACAAAATGCTACCTACGCCAAAATACAACGATCTAATGCAGTTTACCTTAGTTAAAAGGTTTCAGCTTTGCAAGATACAGAGTGTCAAATTTCCATGTATTCTTTTTACTTAAGTACCCTGTATCTTGCTAACAATCAACTTCTCAACTAAGGTAAATTGGGCTAAATCGTTTTATTTTGGCCTAAGGAAATTGTAGTACCAATTTTTACAGATCTTTTAAAAAACACGGGTGGCCTAAATAAAGCGTAAAGGAATGCGAAGGAATTTTTATGTGAAATAAAACGTTTAATCTAAAATATCTCAGAAACGGTAGATCGTACTACATTTATCAAATATACCTTTTATGAACAAAAAGTGTGGAAGAATAAAAATAGAAATATGATATGTCGAGACAAAAATAGTAATGACACTTTGAACAAATCAAAGAACTGCAGGTGGCTCCTTCTATTAAACAGCAAAAGTATGCTTTTAATTTCTTATATTTATAAATCAAATTTAAAAAAAATCCAAGCAATAAATAGGATATTTAAAAATAACTAAAATAAAATAAAAATTTTGACACCCTGTACCTCGCAAACCATTAACGTTTGGACTAAGGTAAATTGCGTTAGATCGATATATTTTGGCCCAAGGAGTTCTTGGTAGTATTTTGTACAGACCTTTAGAGACACCCTGTTTAAAAATACAGGGTGGCCCACCATATCCGACACGGTCTGTAGCTGAATAACCATGGGTTTAAAAAAAAAAAATAAATACTGAAACATATACAGGACGGATAAGGCCACAGTATTAAATTATTTTACTTTATACAGGATGTCTCAAAAGGTATGACGTATCAAAGTTATATTTTTTAAATGGAACACCCTATATTTTATGACGGTTTTAGATTCTACTTTAAAAAATAACTCAAGTTTATGAATAGTACTAAGTGTCTAATTTTATTCGTTTTTGTGATATTTGATTTTTTGAAAAATGCAGAGGTAAAATTAAATTGATTTTACTTTAACACTTTTAACACTTTAAACTTTAAAATGTGTTACAAGATTAGAAAAAGTCTGCCATATCATACGTAGGTCAAATCAAGATCAAATATTGTACAGGATGATCAAAAAATAATTTCAATTTTTCAGAAAATCAAAAAGCCATATCTCCCTTATTTTAAATGGAACACTCTGTATTTATTTACGTCACATGATGACAAATAAAATACTCTTTCAAATGGTGTATAGGTTGCCTTTACCTATCTTTTGTGCTTTTTAGTAAAATCTGTTTTTACAAATTTTTAGTCCAAATGTTTATTTAAATTAAAGTTGGCTGTGACATAGCAGCCGTTAATATTTTTCTTAAGAAAATAACAACGACCGTTTATTGACTAGTGTTTTAGTCAGTTTAAAAGAAATTTCAATGATTTTAAATAAAAACTCTCTTCTACAACAACAAGATGATATAATACTGGTAGGATGTGAAAAAAATGGTTTACTTTAGTCTAGAGTTAATCCTAAAAAATATTCCAGTTGAAACCATCTGATAACCTTAATAGTTGCTTTAAAAAATTTGACACAGTGATTATGGATAATGGAAGAAACGAGTTATAGGTCACAGAATGTCGTCATAACTGACTGGAGGCGTTATTAGGATTGTTTAAAAGCACAAGTTTTATCATTACCACAATCAGCTGAAATAAGTGTTATTGGAAGTAGCATTATAAGCAACTAATCAATTTTTTTTCTGTGAATTTTAAAAATAGTGGCAGATAATACAAAAGATTTTAATTTTGTGCATTTTTCCAACAAATTTACATTTTGCAATAACGGCTTAGTAAATAGGCATAGGTATATCACAGCCTAGGTACTTACATTTAAATAGACATTTGGAATAAAAATATGTTAAAACGGAATTTACTTAAAAAGTATAAAAGATAGTTATAGGCAACCTATACACCATTTGAAAGAAAATTTGGTTTGTCATCATGTGGTGTAAAAAAATACGGGGTGTTCCATTTAAAATAAAAGAGATATTGCTATTTGACTTTTTAAAAAATTAAAATTATTTTTTGATCACCCTGTATAACCTATGATCTCGATATGACCTACGTATGATAAGGCAGACTTTTCCTAATTTTTTAACAAATTTTAAAGTTTAAGGAGTTTATATTGTTAAAATAAAATTAATTTAATTGCACCCATGCATTTTGAAAAAATCAAATATCACAAAAACGAAAAAAATTAGACACTTGGTGATATTAACAAACTTAAATTATTTTTCATGTATAATCTAAAACCGTCATAAAATATAGGGTGTTCCATTTAAAAAAATATAACTTTGATACGTCACACTTTTTTGAGACATCCTGTATAGAGTAAAATAATTTATTACTATGGCCTTATCCGACCTGTATATTTTTAGTATTTACTTTTTTAAAAACCCCATGATTAATCAGCTACAGACCGTGTCGAGTATGGTGGGCCACCCTGTATAAGTCTTAAAGTAATACTATAGGTATAAACAGAAATTAAAATATTTTCTATTAATGGTTTCTGTAAAAAATAAATATTTCTAATGCCCAGGATACAATAAAAAATAGAATGTTTTACTTCACCCCGGGGTTGCTGACTAATAAACTGCCCCATACGTCACCCGTGAGCGCCAGTCCGAGATATATGGTCTCTGAAACGGAGACCCTCCTTGTCTGTGAAAGACAACAGCTGGTCAGAACGGTCGATTCTCCAGGTGAAAATAATAATGAAATCAACGAGCCGAAACAATGCGGCCGAAATTACCCTTCTCACCCCTCCTACGAACAAACGCGTTTTTAAGCGGGGTTTTGACCTTTGCAGCGGGTGGTGGTTCGCGTTATTTTACGATTTAAGGGTTTAAATTTTTAAATAGGAAGTATCTGGTAATACAAAATATTGTTACGATTTTTTTTTTTTTGATAATCCTTTAAACTGTTTTAGGAAAGATTATTATTACACTGCACTAGTTTGAAACGAAATCCTTATTTTAAATATTAAGATGAGAAACCTGATGTATTAAGAAAGCTTTTTATATATCAGCTTCAGAGTTGGGCAGAATATTGAAAATAGGTATTCGAATACGAATACGAATACCGGGAAAAGAATGTATTCGAATACCGAATATTTGAATACTTGGAAGAAAAAAGTATTCGAATACATGAATACCCGGAATCGGTATTCGAATACCGGAACCGAAAAGATTCGAATACTACTAAACAAGACCTATGACAAAATGACAAAATTGAAGAGCAAAAAAACAAAGAAACTTCTTTTTCCTATTTTCCTTCCCTTTTCTTATTCCAATTATGACAATTTTTGAATTTGGATACTACTAACACTTTTCAGTATTCGAATACTCGGAACGCCGGTATTCGAATATTCAAAAAAATATTCGTCGAATACTTCCAAAGTATTTGAATACAAAATACCGAATACTGAGCAAAATAGTATTCTGCCGAATACCGAATACCAAACACACTAATGTATTCGAATACCGGCAAAAAGTATTCTGAATACTATTCAGAATACTGAGTATTCGAATACGACCCAACTCTGATCAGCTTGTTTAAATAAGGTTTATGTCCAGTATACCAGTTTTTACTAAAATAAGTGTTTTCGATTTTTTTTTAAATTTTAACACCCTGTATCTCAAAAGTTAAGACGTTTAGGACATACCTTCATATAAAGTTTTCTTCTTAAAATCACCTCCTTCAATATTGACATTCATTAGAAAACACCCTGTATACTACAGAGCTCAACAACAGTAACTCATTTTCTTTCTTAGTCTAAGATCCGAATAGGAAGCGGGTTGCATGGTCGAAACTATATTTAAATTTTCAAAAAATCCTTAAAATTTTTGACACACCCTGTATAACAACATTTTTTTTTACTCTTCATGACAGTACTCATATATATTATATGTTAAAAATTTGCAAAAATTATTACGATTTTTGGTACATTCTGTATTATTTAAACATACATATTTTATAAACTAGTCTTGTTATGTATTTAAAAATTATAAAAACCCTCTAAAATTCATAAACCTAGACCATACGAGAAACATTACCACAAGTCAATAATTTTGTGTTTTTGAGATGTGAGACCTTTTTAACGCTCAAATTTACATTGTGCACCCCATCCCCCTCCCGTGGCGGTCTTAGTTTAAAATAGTATTTAGTTGCGACAATATCGATATTTGTTTGCTTAAAATACACCGGTCGATTAGTATAAATGTAACTATTAACTGACGCCAGTTTTCTTTTACTTTTTTTTATAAAACTAAAGTGGGTAGTTAGAAAATTTACAAATACATATTAAACTTTGCCTTCCAAGGACCATTTTAAAGACAAGTAGAAAATCCCAAAAAGTTGACTAACGTTTTCTACCAAATTATTTTGGTTTGTTTTCATTTTTAACACGCTTTTATTAACTTGGGTTGTAACTATCTATCTATCCATCTGGCTGCCTATGTAACGGAATCTTTGAGCCTAATTTTAACCAACTTCCAGCTATTCGATTTCTTTGAAACTTTGCACACGTATTAAGGAAACATGACAATGCAATAATCTGCAAACAGTATCCCGTTATCTTTTTTGGATCGCCAGGAAAAAAATTCCATTATATTATAAAAACAACACCTAGGTTGCCATCTGTTGGCAACATTTCAAACTTTGCTATTAAATGAAGAAGAAATTTTTTAGTGGGTTGCAATATGTTGGCAACGGTCCAAACATTGCCTGGATTGCCATCTGTTGGCAAAATTTCAAACTTTGCTACTTAATGAGAGAAGAAATTTTTTAGTGAGTTGCAATCTGTTGGAAAAAATTTTAAAATTTGATACTCTTGTTCATTAAAAAATTTTTTCGCCATTTTGTCAAGAGTAGCAGAAACTAAAAAATGAAAAATAATTAATAGTTTAAAAACTAAAAAACACGCTTTTATATGCAACCGAACTAAAAATTAGAAAATAATTTTTCATTAAAAAAATATTGTCATTTCATAGTAAAAAGCGTGGGGTGATAAATATATTAAATGTTATAATTATTATATTTGCAAATATCTATGATGGAAAAGTTATGAAAAAATAGTAAAATGCACCCCACGCTTTTTACTATGAAATGACAATATTTTTTTAATGAAAAATTATTTTCTAATTTTTAGTTCGGTTGCATATAAAAGCGTGTTTTTTTAGTTTTTTTAATTAGGATTATTTTGCTTTTATAAATAAGAATTATTAATTTACAGGTTAGTCAAATTTATTAAAATCCTATTTAGTATTAATCGTGCTATTTTTTTAACACGCTTTTATTAACTTGGGTTGTAACTATCTATCAATCTGGCTATGTAACGGAATCTTTGAGCCTAATTTTTAACCAACTTCCAGCTATTCGATTTCTTTGAAACTTTCCACACGTATTAAGGACCCATGACAATGCAATAATCTGCAAACAGTATCCCGTTATCTTTTTTGGATCGCCAGGAAAAAAAATTCCATTATATTATAAAAACAACACCTAGGCTGCCATTTGTTGGCAACATTTCAAACTTTGCTATTAAATGAAGAAAGAAATTTTTTAGTTTTTACACAATTTGGTTAGTTGCACCATTGGTGTTCAATTTTTATGAACAATAACAGTTAATAAATGCCGTTAACACGCTTTTATTAACTTGGGTTGTAACTATCTGGCTATGTAACGGAATCTTTGAGCCTAATTTTAACCAACTTCCAGCTATTCGATTTCTTTGAAACTTTGCACACGTATTAAGGAAACATGACAATGCAATAATCTGCAAACAGTATCCCGTTATCTTTTTGGATCGCCAGGAAAAAAATTCCATTATACTATAAAAACAACACCTAGGTTGCCATCTGTTGGCAACATTTCAAACTTGCCTATTAAATGAAGAAGAAATTTTTAGTGGGTTGCAATATATTGGCAACGGTCCAAACATTGCCTGGATTGCCATCTGTTGGCAAAATTTCAAACTTTGCTAGTTAATGAAGAAGAAATTTTTTAGTGAGTTGCAATCTGTTGGAAAAATTTTAAAATTTGCCACTTCTTGTTCAAATTTTTTCGCCATTTTGTCAAGAGTAGCAGAAACTAAAAATGAAAAATAATTAATAGTTTAAAAACTAAAAACACGCTTTTATATGCAACCGAACTAAAAATTAGAAAATAATTTTTCATTAAAAAAATATTGTCATTTCATAGTAAAAAGCGTGGGGTGATAAATATATTAAATGTTATAATTATTATATTTGCAAATATCTATGATGGAAAAGTTATGAAAAATAGTAAAATGCACCCTACGCTTTTTACTATGAAATGACAATATTTTTTTTAATGAAAAATTATTTTCTAATTTTTAGTTCGGTTGCATATAAAAGCGTGTTTTTTTAGTTTTTTAAACTATTAATTATTTTTATCTTTGGACAAACCACGAAGGCTAAAAGCCTAAATACTAACGTACCGTGGGTGTCTTAAGCGAGGTAAGAGGGAGTTTGTTGACACGGGACTTAAATACTTGAAGATTTGGGGGGAAGGAAAGACTTCCGCGGGCAGCAAGTTCCACATTCTAGAAACTCTAGGGATAAAAGAACGAACAAAGTGAGAAGTTCGGGGCTTGTCCAGTTGGACTGTATAGGGATGCATACGCACGGAACCACGAGTTTCTCTGTTGGGAACCGTGAGTGGAGAAACTATACTGGACAATTCTTCAGAGCACAAGCCAGGAAAGTACCTATAAAAAGCGATAAATCCCCCACAGCCCGACGATGGGCAAGAGAGGGAAGCCTTTCTGTAAGTAAAGGATCATTAATGAGACGAATAGCTCTTCTTTGAATAGAATCAAGAATGCTTAGGGTTGTGGGGGACGCCATGCCCCAGATATGAGAACAATATTCCAAGGGAGGTCGGATTTGGACACATATTATAAAGTGTATAAATTAGAAGCGGAAAATTACTTTTTGGCTCTACTTGGTGAAAGTTTGAAGAATGGCAGTCCACAATAACTGATATACGTGGATCAGATAGATAAACCAAGTACAGAGTTTAGTTGAAATACCATAGGAGGGAAGTTTATTAAGAAGTGAGGCATGCCAGATCTGGTCAAAAGCTTTGGATATATCAAGAGCAACGATCTGGGACTCACCTAGAAACTCAATAGACTTGTTGCACATATTTGCAAAAAGTAGCTTTAAAACTCTCAAATTTTCATTGGCTATTAAATAGACCATGCGACCAATTATTGTAATATTCTTTACGCGCCTAATTAAGGGTTAAGAAAAAAAAAGATAAAAAATGACAATATTTCCAAGAACATATTCTTTACAAATCTTTAAAATCTTGACTCATTATCAGCTGTATATAACAATAAGATGGTTATCTTTTGTTCCTGATGGTGGTGCTACCGGTCTTTTAATTGCTTTTCAAGTTTTCAACTCCTTCGCACTGCCTTACGAAATTTATTGTTTCTGTCTCACGCATATCAACATTTATTTATTTACGTAAATTTTATCTTTCTGATACCTTTTGGTGTAAACTTTTATAATCTCAAAAATTCTTACTTCAAAAATCAATTTTCTTAAGCTAAAAAATTTAGTTTGGCAGCTCTAGTCCTATAAGTTAAAAACATGCAAATTTTTCTATTTAAAAATATGCATAGTTTATGGATTTCTTGTGGTTAGAATTCTTCCAAAAATTGTTTATTTTTTGTTATGAGTCGATTTAAAAAAATGAATCTCCACAAAAATTGAATTGGTGAAAACACTTATGTTGGGTAACATTAAAATATTTTTTAGACTTTATTCTGTAATATTTAAATATACTGTGTGTTCAAGATAAGGATCCTAAGCATGGGAATCTCAGTATCTATTGGAGATACAGCTTAGGTTAAATTAGGAAAAAGTTGTGTTTTTTAAAGCTTATTTACATGCCGTTTAAAAACTTGAAAAATTTTCATGGCCTGCTGAGATATTTGGCAAAAACGAAAATTTGACTATCTCGATTTTATTATTTTTTGACTTTATTTGAAAAGATATAAAAACTAATAACACTTTTTATTGGCACTTTTTAGCTACTACATAATGGTATTTTTAGATTTTATACCCGACGTTTCGTTTTCAAGAAACCATCATCAACTTTATTTTTTTATATGGCTCGAAAAAAAAGTACCACCCTGTATCTGATTCTATTTTTTATTACAAATTCAACGATGTATCACATGGCATATTTTAATTTTTAGTTAAAAGAAAAATTTCATTTTTTTATTTTTTAAAAGTTATTTTTAAGTAGGCCTTGCAAACAAATGCTTGAAAGTTAATACCTGTTACCGTATCTGCAACATAATTTAACATCATTATAGTATATGTCGTTATTACCCTGTTTGTCAAGTTGTTGTTTTTAGAGCAATTATTCTTATTGTTACTGTTGTCTTTATACGCAATACGCATTACTAGGCTCAACAAAATCCGCGTGTTAAGAAAATATCGAAACATCAAGAACGTTTTGGGTTTAATATGCGGTGTGGAATTTTAGGAACTAAAATACCAGGTCCATGTATTTATCATAGTTCATTAACTGCAGAAATTATACCTTCATTTATTTTTGCAGCACAAAATGTAGCATGTTAGCATGTCAAATTTATCTTCATGGCTATAATGGCCATCCTGCATATTCGACCGTAATAATACAATAAGATATTAGCTATTCACCAATAAACAATAATAGAGACAACAGTAATAATAAGAACAATTGCTCCAAAAACAACAACTCGACAAGCAAGGTAATAAGAACAAATACTATTCTATAATGATATTAAATTATGTTACAGATACGGTAACAGGTATTAACGTCTAAGCATTTGTTTGCAAGACCTACTTAAAAATAACTAAAAAATAGAAAAAATGCAATTTTTCTTTTACCTATAAATTAAAAATATGACATATGATACATCGTTAAATTAGTAATAAAAAATGGGATCAGATACAGGGTGTAGTTTTTTTCCGAGCCATATAAAAAATAAAGTTGATGATGGTTTCTTGAAAACGAAACGTTGGGTATAAAATCTAAAAATATTATCATGTAGTAGCTAAAAAGTGCCAATGAAAAGTGTTATTAGTTTTTTTATATCTCTTCAAATAAAGTCAGAAAAAAATAAAATCGATATAGTCAAATTTTCGTTTTTGCCAAATATCTCAGCAGGCCAAGAAAATTTGTCAAGTTTTTAAACGGCATATAAATAAGCTTTTAAAAACACAACTTTTTCCTAATTTAACCTAAGCTGTATCTCCAATAGGTACTGAGATTCCCATGCTTAGGATCCTTATCTTGGACACACTGTATTTTATTAAATTTTAGAACAAAATATTTACGTAATAAAATCTAATTTTATTAGTAAAAATTTAATAAATAAATACTAGAAAAATACAATGGAAGTCAGTGGCTTTTATCAATATCCTTTATTGTGTACTTTTTGAGGTTATACAGGGTGTTTCCTAAGTGCGGAAAGTAATTGCTTCCAAGATACGGGTGTTAAACTGTTTTTAAAATATCTTAAATATTTCTAATTTGATTTGAATAGAATTTTGCCGTCTTATTAACAATATTAAGGATTATTTAACCCTAGCTTGATTAAATTTATTAAGTCCACTGGCACGCCGAGTGGCACATAAACAAGTATTTTTTTTGGCTTTTTATATTTTTTTGAATCAGGCAAACAAAATTTGCTAAATTGCATAAAAATTAAGTGTTATAATTTATTATTAGTAATTATGAAACAACAATAAATATTTTAATAAATAAAGTAAAGACATTTTAACAAATTTGTACTTAAATATATGTTATCAAAATTTAAAAGTTTTTTAAAAATTTAATACACACTAAGCAGAACTAACTAGAACTTTTTTAAAAAAATAGGCTAATTATTACGATTTTAAATTTTCTATCGCAATTAAAAACACCCTGTATATTATAAAAAGCTAAAAAAGTTAGTTATGGTTAGATAGTTGTATATTTTTTTAATATTATTTAAATTAGATTACCCAACAATCATACCAGAATGAAAATACCCAAAACAATCTTAAAAATGTCTTTATGGCTGTATAAAAAAAATAGTAAACCTAACACTAAGAATCTTTTTGGTTTAGATATTACGCTAAGGCCTTTTGATACTTTGGTATACCCTGCAAGTTATTTTTTTTTCTATGGGCAATAAAAATGCTGTCTTTTTTATCGCTATTATAAGGGTAAAGTACTCCATTTTAGTATACTACATAAAGTGTTAAAAAGTAACTTTTCTAGCAGTTCGGCTCTTTATTCGTACCTTTAATTATTGTTTTGTTTTAAATCCTACTAAAATTAATTGTATTATGAATATTGCATTCTTGATTCCATTCAAAGAAGAGCTATTCGTCTCATTAATGATCCTTCACTTACAGAAAGGCTTCCCTCTCTTGCCCATTGTCGGGCTGTGGGGATTTACCGCTTTTTATAGGTTCTTCCATGACTTCTGCTCTGAAGAATTGTCCAGTATAGTTCCTCCACTCACGGTTCCCTACAGAGAAACTCGTGGCTCCACACGTATGCATCCCTACACGGTGCAACTGGACAGGCCCCGAACTTCTCACTTTGTTCGTTCTTTTATCCCTAGAGTTTCTAGATTGTGGAATCTGCTGCCCGCGGAGGTCTTTCCTTCCCCCAAATCTTCAAGTATTTAAGTCCCTTGTCAACAAACTCCTCTTACCTCGCTTAAGACACCCACGGTACGTTAGTATTTAGGCTTTAAGCCTTCGTGGTTTGTCCAAAGATAAAAAAATATATATATGCAGTGTACCAGTAAATGCGACGTGAACTAAACTAATAGATCAAGTTAGCTTAAATTCCGGCATTACTTTTTTAGCTTATGTCTTACTAAACTTAAACCTTGACAGTTTGAGGATAAATTTATTTAATCTTATCAAAACTTAATTATTAACAGTAAATTCTACTGATTTAAAAAATGAATTTAAAAAATGTATGCTGTCGTAGAAACAAAATAGTATGCAATGTGTCTTTTTACTCATTGCTGCACTCGCCTGATGGTTCGTGTTGTCAAATTTCCCATTCGTAAAAAAGTATCACTTTAGGCACTAGTTACATAAATTCCCATTTTTTAAAAACTATCTGTTAAACCCATTACTTTTTAGTGCAATTTATTTGTTTATACACCCATTTATATCTAAAACATCCTGTATTCTTCCGTAAACCATATCGAATTACAGCCGATTAGGGCAAACCAATGTATCATTCGATTCCGGTACAAAAGTAAATACAGACCCTGGTGACGCTTAACAAAAGAACAAAGACCATAACACGTGTCCGAGGGTAAGACAAGTGGCTCGAAGGACCATTATATCCCAATAAGACTATTATTCGGATATATCGGAATAAATGACCGTATAGATTTGGTTGGTTAACTCCGGAAAGTATTAAGAGAAGATCTGTTGTGACGTTTGAGAGAATTTGGTAATCAATCTTCCAAAGATTTCATATTGATTTGCTTTTATTGTCCTGGTTTAAATTTTGTGATTACATTTTTATATCGAGCTTCTTTTTATTTTTCTGTACATACTTTTTTCTCTTTTTTTAAATTAACCTTTCCATTTATTTAAAGGGTTATATGCGATTTAGAAAAAAAACCATATTTTGTTTTAGCATATTTCGAGTGCACATGTATTTAAGTATATAGAGAATTCAAAACAATTTCCGATGCACATCATCAATCAGCTGTACCTGACGTTTACATTACAATTACATAAACTTAACTGAATAAAAATTTCGGCAAAAATTATTAAAATTTGGCGTTTTAATTAGTGTACTGAACACATATTAACGTCGTTATTTAATTCTTTCAATAACAAAAACAATTTCCCTCGATTACCACAGAAAAAAATCATTTAATTTAAATTTTATTATCGGCAGGTTGGTCAAATTGCGTATTATCTTGTGACGTTGCCTTACTTATTCGAGTTTCTACTCAAATATGCTGTCGCAATAACGTCTTTTCGTGTATTAATATTGTTACGGACTCTAAAAATACGCGTTCAGTTTTGAGAATTTTATAAAATTAGGGATATTTAATTTATTTTAATAGTTTATTTGAATAATTTTCCTTGGTTTATTCAAGTTTTTTTATCACCTTCGTAGATTATCAAAAACACTCGAGTTATCCACTTATCACTTTTATTTCATCCGGTACCAAGAAAAATTTTCTAGATTTTTTCACTTTACTATAAAACGGCGATGGAAGACCTGGAAGTAGTATTATAGTTTCGACTTTTGTAGTGTTTACTTCGAGACATTGACATTTAAACAATTTATCGTAGTGGTAACCATAGTTACGTTTCATTGTTAATAAGAGGTATAAAAACGAAGACACGTGCTTTTATACCAGATGTTTTGAAACAATAATATTATTTTTCTGCCATTTTGATCGTTAAAATATAACAACCTAATATTTTTGTATTATTATCACAAGCTGGCAACCATGTCGCCATATTACGTCACTCAAGGGGTATGACGTGCATCGGAAATTGTTTTGAATTCTCTATATTTATATATTATATCATGGGGTTTCACCTTGGAATCTCACGGAATTAGCTGAATATCTGTACATACCTTTATTTTGGTACAAAAATACTCTCCCAAAATCCCTATGATATCGTGCAAGGAACTCGAAATATGACAGATTAATTGTCAAAAAAATCAGTGTTTTGTGAATATCTCGTTTCCTTTACTTTCAATTGCATATATATTTATTATAAAGTTGTAGAACACAAATTATTTACAAATTTGATTCTAAGCATTTTTTTTGTCATACCAACGGATCCGATAATAGAGGGCGCAGCGTGTAAAGCATCTTTAGTGTATGTACATACCTTAGCACGTAATCAATCGTGATATTTAGCAAATCCTTAAGTAAAAGATGACATATTAGACTAAAAATCACGATTAATTGCGTGCTAAGGTATATGTACATACAGTAAAGTGTCGGATCCGTTGGACTGACAAAAACATGTTTAGAATTAAATTTGTAAAGAATTTTGTGTTCTACAACTTTTATAATAAATATAAATGCAATTAAAAGTTAAAGAAACGAGATATTTGCAAAAAACTGATTTCGGATCGGAATACAAAGGAACTCCCATTTAGTTATATGCTTTTAATATTTCCGTTCGCTTCCATTCTGTTCCGTTCCGCGATAGTGTGCTGTCTGCTTATTTAAGTGCATAACATGTAAAAACATTGTTAATAAACATTTTTTCTTTTAATGCTCTAACTACAAATTTTAATGTAAAATTCAATTCCTTACAACATTTACTTATACAATTTTGCTCTATTTTTAAAAATAAAAGTACTTTACACTAGGTCATTTTTCATATTGTTACGGACATTAAAAATAAGTGTTTTGTGCTTATAGAATTGTATAAAGCTAGGACCTTTTAATGTAGTCTGATAATTTATTTAAATAATTTACCTTAGATTTTCCAAGTTCTTTCATTAGTTTCAAAGGTCCCCGAAAACGCCCGAATTATCCATTTTGAACTTTTATGCCATCCTGTACTATGGAATTTTCGCGATATTTCTAGATCATTCTTTACTTTTCCACCATACTATAAAAGGGCGACGGAAACCTCTGATTGGATTAGTATAGATACGACTTTTGTGGTGTAAACTTCTGAGACATTGACAAGTAAAGATTTTGTCGTTGTTGTAATCATAGGTACGTTTCATTGTTAATAAAGGTATAAAAACGAAGGTACATGTTTTTATACGAGGTGTTTCAGAACAATATTTTTAGTTATAACTTGCCCTGTACATTACCAATATCAGCAAAGTTTTGTGTTTCTTTATTTTGGACCATGCGACTAGTTTTCCCAAAATGCCGATTTCAAATTTAAAAATTTTGTTCCATTTGTCCTCTTGTAACCCCAATTCTGGGTCACTCTGTATACCTGCAATCCAACTTTCACTTTTAAAAATGTTTCTAAACTTTTTAAAATATTTAAAAGTTCTTTTAAAATTACAATTTTAATAAATAGTATTAATTTTTCGACAAAAATAATATAATGTACGAGTATAATAAAAATGTCAATATTTTGTGTTTTTTTAATTTCTTTCAATTAAAGTATATATATTTTTTGTATTTATTAAATGTAAACAAAACAAAAACAAAAAAACAAGCAACTAGAACTAACCAGAACTATTCTTGTAAAAGATAAAAATTAAAAACCGAAAAACAGTTTTTTCTACTTTCTCGAAAATTTTTGAGGTTAGGGTAAAAATGGTTATGACATAAGTTGTAGGTTTTTAATGTTAACAACTTTTACATTTAACTTTTTTTAATAGGATTTTACTGTTTAGCCTAAAATTGTAAAAAAACATTTTTACTCCCAAAAGCACCTTCCTTCACCCCCTAACGCATTACCTTGGTTCCGGAACTGTTTTTCTTACAAAGTTATCATGCACTCAACAACACCATACCAATAGTTTGCTGTAAGGCATATTTTTTATGACCTTTATACTGCTATTCCGCCTGAGCTAATGTTGACAATTTTATTTATCTATTCTAACTATGGCGAACACCTAATTTGGATAACCCTGTATAAGTTTAACTGATACTGTAATCACCTGTAGAAATTAAATTCGCATATTCAAGATTTAACAAATCTCGCATTAAAATTATAAAATAATTACAACAATTCTTTTTAAACAACCTAATTCTTTGGTTATTTTACGTCTATTTCTCGGTTTTCAATCAGGACAACTTCAAAATTAAAACTTTCTCGATCCATCAACTTTAACGAATACTATACTATAATACTTTAAAGTTTAGACCTTAAAGAACAAATTACAACATTGTATCCGCCAAGAAAACTAAAAATTCCAAGTTTTATACTTAATAACCCGAAATTATTTGTAATCAAAGGCAAAAGTCTAATGCTAATGATAAAATAATTGCCCCAGTCTATCTGGTTTAAAGTGTATTACAGCATCAATTGCTTAAGAGTCCCATTCTCTTTGCTTGACGTCATATAAAAAGGTATTTACAAAAAGTGTAATATTGCATTACCAAGAACTTGTCACAGGGGATCTACAGCAGATCTTCTTTCCCTTGTAACATTCAACTGAAAAGTCTCTTGGGTTTCTTTCATCAAGTAATGCAGAAGTGCCTTAGGGCTCAATACTTGTACCAACTCTGCTTTTCTTCATATCAATCTCTCCTCCCCAACCAATTCGAATTAATAATTATGCTGACCAATACCTAAGCCTGAGTTGGAAAGCCAACGCAGCAGCAACGCAGATATCATATCATTAGATTGGGCCGCAAGAAATCTCGTATCACACGTATGCATCCCTGTACAGGCCCCAACTTCTCACCTTTTTTTTTATCCTTAGACTTTCTAGAATATGGAACCCGAGAAGAAACATATGGAACCTTCAGCGCGCGGTGGTCTTTCCTTTTCCTTCGAACCTTTAAGTATTTATGTTCCACGGTACATTGGTATTTAGGCTTTTGATTGTCCAAAAGTTAAAGAAAAACATTTGCGAGCCTCGTTGCATCCCATGGCACAAAGCCAGGAAGGGGAAAATATGTACTATATCGTCATTGTGATGATGTCTGTGAGTAAACTTAACCAGTTTTGGTTAGAATCTTTAGTATAAACATAGAGTTAGGAAATTATAAGAGTTCTCATGGAATGAGCTGATTGAGTGGACAGGTCATGCAAAACTCCCGATATAATTTTATTCGTTTCTCGTTGAAATACCGCCAGTTAGTCATTTCAGTAAGCTTACGTGTCTCCTCACCGCTGATGTTGCATGAGGCGAGGCTTCCACCGACGCATTTACAGTGTAAACTGGAAAAATGATAAGCCTGCACGCCAAGCCTGCCGCAAAAGGCGGTACGAAAACTTTAGCATGCCATGGTTTCTCTTAGTCCGTAGGTATGTTACTTTATGGTATAAAGCTTAGGTTCTCTTCGAACTTGACCAACAGAGGATGCTGAAACCCCAGCCCCAGAAATCATACACCAGATTAGAACTTTGTCAGACAATTTTGTCTTTGCTTTCATTTGTACAATTCTTTATATCGAAGGTGTAAAATTTATAGTGGCTTTTTATGTGTGTGTGAAATATGCGACAAAGTAAAATATGTTTCATCTTTCATTATAATCAAACTGTTTCTGACCAATTTACTTTTTTTCAAAAACGCACGATATTTCTGCAAACAAATTTTCATCACGGTTTTGCAGGAACCCTAAACGCAAAAAGCGCGTGCGAGGTGACGCAACAAGGGAGACACGAGCATATTGTGCTACACGCGCTACGTGGTGAGCACGATGTGGACGCAGTGTATCGCGACCGAAAATTGTCTGATAGTCGAACTAAACAATTATTATTATTAAATTTAAGTACTTAATCTGAATAAGGTGCCACTAAAGAGGCTGTATTGTTTGTTTTTTTTTAGTAAAAAAGAAATTTAAACCACCTAATGGTCAAGACACACTAGGCGCTCAGGTCTCGGTACGCTCACGGACTGGTCATATATTTAACATGCTATTTAAATATTATTCAAGGTCATTGAGGGCCTAATTTGCTTTGACCTTTATAGGTATAATATTCTAGCTGAAAACAAGGCGCTTGCGACGCTAGATTCTATGCTAATAACACATAAGTAATTTACGCGTGGTCGAATCGATGCGACTTGCGCCTCGTCATGTTACTAAGCAATTTGAGACGTATATAGTAATTGACGTAAGCGCGCTTGTGGCTGCTTCGGTTGTATCGGCAAGCGTCGATCTCCGGAGTTAAGCAGTGGAATGCGCGCCCATAATTTTGATGGGTGTCCGGCGACAGCGGTGTTTTGGGCAACGGCACACGGTGTTCTGCTCGGGGATGCGGACCGAGCAACAACGATCAAGTTATGGAATGAATGGTCGTGAATCAGAAGGAGTAGGGGTCAAGGTACAATAAGCCTTCAGGCTGCAGTGCACCACCTAGGGGGCGGTCGTCGGACCTGGGTGGGATGACCCCGAAAGGGTGAAAAAGAAAAAAAAGTAATTCGACGTACATTACTGATAACAATTCAAGATTTATTTACCTGCTTTAATTTAACTAGATCAAACATCAATATCAAATAAAAATTTTAGGACAAACTTTGGGATGGGGCTCTTAACTGTACATTATTTTTAAAAACGTGTAAAAGCCGATCATAACTCATTTTTTGTTGTCAGATGTGTGTTTTTTATTTAGAAATTGAATATTACCTACTCCGATCTCGGGAACTTGTTTTTTAAAAGGTGAAATTCTATATGGCTTCTCGTATTTTAAAGTTGCGATCAGATTCATTTAGATACAAGATTTCATACAAGAGGTAAAGTGCTGTAGAAACCTGGCTGGTTTTTGCTACTGAATTCTTTAATGTTTTATTTATACAGGGTTTTCAAAGATATCTCACTAATTTAAATGGCTTGTAGAACTTATAAAGGCAATTTAGTAAAAACTGTTCATACAGGGTATCCAGTAACTCTACCGACAAACTTTAGGTGAGGATTCTACAATTAAAAATAAGAACAAAACTTTATATAAACATGTTATGTTAAAAATTGAAAAAATCGTTTTTTATGATGACCAACTAAGACATTATTTAAACATTTAGGAGAGGTCTCCTTTTATTATAACACCAATTTTGACATGCAAGAAAAAAAATTAGATTTGTCATCCATAAGGGGTTTTAGGGTAAATATTTTTTAAGAAAAGGGTGATACACTACTAGATTTTCTTTTAAAAAATGGATTTTCGTTTAATTAAAAAAATATTTTCTGTCTTTTAATATTTAATGTACGGTTTTCGCCTAAAAAAATTAAAATAATTTCTCGGCATGGTGATATTGCTATTATTTTTATTATTATCCTACAGTATTTAGTATAGAGATATTGTTTCGTGTTAACTGTATTTATTGGAGTGGTTTAAACCTCATTTGAAATACCAATATAAATATGAGAGTTAGATAGAGATAGGTATTCAAATGTTTTTAAAATGTTTTGGACCGTATTAACACAAAAAACGCCTAAGGGTAGACATGTTAAGAGTACGGCTTATCACTTGTTTGTTTTACCAATCACTATACCGGGATCGATTTATCGAAAAGTACGCTTTGAAAAATTTTGAAAATTTGGTAACATTATAAAATCAGTGGGGGACATACAACTAAAATATTTTGACAGCTCTACTACTTCCGGTTATACCGGAAGTTAATGTTACCTTCCTTATTTTAAATGAAACACCCAATATATTATTTATTTTTAGATTCTGCGTAAATTTCTAAACATAATTTATGTATATTGTTTATGTTAAATTAAGTCCAACCATTTTTGACCTATTTTAAATTTTATGTTATTTCTTCTAAACAAAAGCTTTTAATATGAGTTGGGGTTGGGTTTCTCGTAGAGAAAGAACTACTTTAGCAAACTGTATTGATATTTTTACAATTTATAAATAGAGTATTCAAAAATAATCGTTAAAAATTATTACGACAAAAACCTTAGAAGTAGGTAATTTTTTTTAAATGGATACCTTCTATCTTACCTTATCCTATTAAGCATCAAAAATAAGGATAAGTTTGTTTAAGAAAATGTCTATTTCAAAATTTATAGTTTTTGAAATATTAATAATTTAATATTTATCTATTCTAACAATGCTTTTAGATACGGCTTAGTTTGGCTTCTAGTTGGCCTTGACAACAAAATGCTGCGTTACATCCAACTACCCCGTACCTACCCGTACTTAAATGCATTGCTAGAATAGATAAATAATAAATCGTTAATATTTCGAAAACTATAAAGTTTTGGAATAGAGATCTTTATACAAACTTACCCTTATTTTTAATGCCTAATAGGATAAGGTAATAAAAGATAGGGGGTTCCATTTGAAAAAATTGACTTTTAAGGTTTTTTTCGTTATAATTTTGACCAATCTGTATTTATTAATAACGTCTACTAAAGAAGTTCTTTTCTTAAAAGGAATCCAAGACCAACTCATATTAAAATCTTTTGTTTAGAAGAAATTGATGGTTATATTGGCCTGCAAACGTCATTTTTAACATAAAATTTAAAATAAGTCGAAAACGGTTGAACTTAGGTACAGAATATTATACATAATTTATGTTTAGAATTTTACGCAAAATCTAAAAATAACTAATATATAGGGTGTTCGATTTAAAAATAAGGAAGTTGACAATAACTTCCGGTATAGTCGGAAGTGTTAGAGATGTTAAAATATTTTAGTGTATGTCCTCCATTGACCTAATAATGTTGCCAACAAAATTTACAAAATTTTCCAAAGCGTTCTTTTCGAGAAAGAGATCGCGGCAGTTCCCGGTGGGACACCCTAAAATAAAAGTGGTAACACTATAAATGCAATAATAATTTTGTTTTTTAAAAGAATAAATTTTTTTCAAAAAATAAGTAATAAGAGATTTAGATATTAATTACTATAAAATAAGATAGATGACCAATGACCAATGACCATACCAAGAAATGCTGAGTATTTATTTTCGCGAAAAACGTACATCGCCAAAAAAAAGCAAACGATCAAACTTGTTTTAAAGTCAATGGCAACTTGATTACTTTTTATTTTTTAAAAAGCAGTGGTGTACCTTTTTCCTAGAAGCTATGTATCCTTAATCCGTCATGGACGACACTGGTAGAAATTTATTTTTTCTTGCATGTTACTAAATGTCTTTTGATGCACAGAAGACATTTCCAATTTTTTAAATATTATATAAATTGATATAAAAGTTAATTAAAAAAAAAAATTAATACAGTAGACCAAAAACTAGTTTAGGACGTATGCTCATAGGAAGTTTTTCCTTATTTTTTTATTGCAGAATTACCCCCTAAATTTTGTCGGTAGTGTTACTGTACACCTTGTATAAAAGTTGCCAAAATAAGCAGTTTTTTTAAAATTAAAAATCATGAATTTATTATTTTATTTTTGAATTTTAATTTATTATTCTAATTTTGGGTATTTTGTTGAATATAAAAAAAATAAAATAATAATAATAATAAAAATAAACTTGTATGTACACGATTTTTGATAACATAATATTTAAAAGTAAATTTAAAAAGGATTATAAGAATAGTATATTATATGTCAAGGAACTAAAGTGTAACTTTTTATCACGAGGCAAAAGTTTGTAGCCCGACCAAAGGAATAAATACAATTCATCGGGAGATAAAAAGACTCTGATCCTAAGATTTCTGTATAAATTTTCACACTGCTGTATAATTTTTCAAAAAGAAATGTTTCAGTAAAAAGTCAAGAAAACTAATTCAATCTTTAAAAAATATCAAAATATTGTTAAACACTTGTTTGTGTCACTTTTTACTACCTCAAGAAGTAAAGAAACCCTGAGACGAAGAACTAAAGTAAGCACGTAAATCATGAAAAAAAGTAATTATCCAGATTTTTTAATACCTCGGTGTACAGTTTTTTCCCAATTACTACTTTAGCTTAATTAAAAACAAATTTTTCTCACCTCAGGGACTAAAGTGGTTCCTTTAGTCCTTCGTTACAGGGACTAAATTAAAAGCGACATAAACAAGTGTTGTGACATTATTTCGACATTTTGTTTTTGATAAAGTGCCTTAATTTTCTTGATTTTTTTTTGTGATATTTAAAAAAAATACAAAAATGCGAAAAGTAAAACATAAATCTCTGATTTAAAGTGTATTTTTCTTCCTCGACGAATTGTACAAATTTTTCGCCTCGGGATAAAAAGTTACACTCTAGTCCCCTGGCGTATAATATACTATTTTCTTGCACACCAATATATGCCAAAATAACATAAGATATGTACATTTTTTTTAAAATCTTATAAGCATTTTCCTTTATTTATACCAACAATCCTTCAAGTTTGCTTTTTCGTACGTAGCAATCACTAATTTTCAATTTATATTCAATCAAACAAAAAACAGGCCCTTTGTAATTTACCCCTAGACAACGCCCTTTAACTTTATCCACAATTCACGAAGCAAAATTGATTACCAACCCCTTCGAGCAGGGAAGCGAGGGGCAAGGGGGCGCATTAATAAGAAATCAGAGCCTTGCGCATAAATTTCAGGCTGTAACATCGCAAAATGGTCGATCAATTCCTGGCTAAATTCCACCCTACGAAAAGAAAACTAACTCCCATCCCCTAATATCGTGGGGTGCCCGTGGGTATACAATATAAAAAAGAGAATGTGATTTTTATGTGAGAAATGTATAGTCGCGTAAGGTGTACGTAAGGTATGGAAGGTTTTTAAGGTGGTGAATCTTTTAAAATGGAAGTTAATTTGGTTTAATTAAAATTTATTATTTGCTTGTGGTTAAATCTTTTTGTTTTTGGCCAGTTTTGAAATTTTTATATTTTTATAAACTTGGGACTTTTGATAACTAACTAATATATACATATATATATATATATATATATATATATATATATATATATATATATATATATATATATATATATATATATATATATATATATATATATATATATATATATATGTTGGTTCGTAGAGTTTCACGGATAGATGAATGTGAAGAGTTATCATTCCGGGAGTATATTCGTTGGTTGTTTGTATTCCTTGCGGAAGTTCCGCCAACGGATATACTCCTTAAGTGTCTGAGTATGCAATTTTTTTTACAATTTATAAATTGTATTTAATAAGATAACAAAATATTTCAAGTGATTTTACCGGCGTTTTAGACGGACCACCTATGTCGTAAATGACCTCGCGGGAGCTGCATTTTTACCGTTAAAAAAATAGATATATTGAGATAGAGTTTCGGAAGTCGGGACTTTTTTATTGGAAATTTCTCCCTCTTTTTAGGATCTCCTTTTATTTCCTTAATGTCATTATTTTTAAAGTCATTTTTTTTATTTGTTAACTAAAAATAAACAACTAGCAAACAAAATTAAAATTTGGACAGTTTGATTTAAAAGATACCTCCAAACATAAAATATACGATCGGGCGACCCAGCTTGAAGACCATTTATCAATAATTTTATGTATCGCGCGCCCTTGATGATTTATAGTGTTAAAAAACTAAAAAGTACTAAAAACTGTTTTATTAAATTTATTACTCCATTTATGCTGCCTTATATTTCGTATCGATAGTATCAAAAAGAATCGCGTGATCGAGAATATTATTAAAGCTCGAGAAAAAGTCAATTTTTCATAAAAATGTCTTATTCGCCGGCCAAAAATTGGTTAAAGTTTGTGATTTCTTGGCATAGTTATTTTTTTACTGCTGGTATAAATTTGGGTTAATGACATTCATCAATCTGTCAGATGCCATTAAAACAATATTTAAATATTGGATAAATTATATACTATATACGTATGAATTTTTACAAAATTTATGCTGTTTAAAAAGAACATATACAATATAAATAATATATATAAAAGATAGTTTTATTCCAATTTTTAAATTAAACCGTTCTAAAAAATTAAGGGGGTCATTGTTTACTTATCGGACTTCACGTCAATTTTAATAATTTTTCTTGCTTATAGGGGTTTTTGGGGCTGATTACGAATCGGCAACGTTTTGTGTTTTGAGATATTCATTATCAAATCTAAATAGAAAACTTACCTAAATTCACCACATTCTCCCTTCTTTTGAAAGCAATTATTAGGTTTAAGTATTAAGTTGAAAAATAAGGTAAATTTGCTTTTTAGGTTTGATGATGGATATCTTAAAAACAAACCATTGCCGACTATATATTTTTAAATTCGTGATTAGAAAATCTTCAAAATCGGTGTAGTGTCCGATAAGTAAACAATTAACCCGCTTTATTTTTGAACGGATCAATTTTAAAAATTAAAACTTTTTTAAATTATACTTTTGTCGTTACTCAGTATATCTTCAGAGATAACAAAAATCTGATTATTAATTTGGTAACTAGGAAACCAACTTAATAAACTAATATTTTTATTTATTTTTGTCATCAAAAATTTGAATTTAAAAAAAGTTTAAAACTAATAACTTGACCCCGATACACAAATTTCATTGTCTTATTTAAAAATTTGTATTTCCTTTTAAAATAGAGATACTGATATAAGTAAAATAAGAAAGTGTTAAGAAAGAGATATGACTCTAAAATTCAGTACAGTAATAAAAAATTGTGACCTTAAATTATTCCACAGGGTGTTGGAAAATGTATGTCAAAGCAACATTTAGCTCTCCGTATAAGAACTAATCCTATAAAACTTTTTATAATCCCCTATAATAAATAATAATCTTAATGAAATAAGCTATAATAAGACCAAAAGATTATTAAAATTGGTCAAAAAACTAGAAAGTTAGTTAAGATTGAAATTTGAACAAAATTTTGTTTTTCCGGTTTTCATGTCCAGGAGTGTATTTTTCTTGTTTTACCATGGTTGGTTGCTTTGGTAATTTGGTTTATGAAATTTTCTCAAATCCACTTGCCTGTCGGCTCGTGGTACTGTTGAGACATTTATGAAATTGCCAAATAACAAACTTTTACAAGAAGCGAAATATTTTTCCGCCAGAATTTTCTTCGGTATAATATTATACAGTGTGTCCAAGATAAGGATCCTAAGCATGGAAATCTTAGTACCTATTGGAGATACAGCTTAGGTTAAATTAGGAAAAAGTTGTATTTTTAAAAGCTTATTTACATGCCGTTTAAAAACATGAAACATTTTCATGCCCTGCTGAGATATTTGGCAAAAACGAAAATTTGACTATATCGATTTTATTTTTTCTGACTTTATTTAAAGAGATATAAAAAACTAATAACACTTTTTCATTTGCACTTTTTAGCTACTACATGATGGTGTTTTTAGATTTTATACCCAACGTTTCGTTTTCAAGAAACCATCATCAACTTTATTTTTTATATGGCTTGAAAAAAAAGTAAACTCTGTCTCTGTATGATGATTTTTATTACAAATTCAACGATGTATCACATGTCATATTTTAATTTTTTGTTAAAAGAAAAATTACATTTTTTCTATTTTTTAAAAGTTATTTTTAAGTAGGCCTTGCAAACCAATGCTTGGACGTTAATACCTGTTACCGTATCTGCAACATAATTATATTATTATTATAAAATAGTATTTGTCGTTGTTACCCTGTTTGTCAAGTTGTTTTTAGAGCAATTGTTCTTATTGTTACTGTTGTCTTTATACGCAATACGCATTACTAGGCTCAACAAAATCCGCGTGTTAAGAAAATATCGATACATCAAGAACGTTTTGGTTTTAATATGTGGTGTGGAATTTTAGGAACTAAAATACCAGGTCCATGTATTAACCATAATTCATTAACTGCAGAAATGATACCTTCATTTATTTTTGCAGCACAAAATGTAGCATGTTAGCATGTCAAACCGATCTTCATGGCTATAATGGCCATCCTGCATATTCGACCGTAATAATACAATAAGATATTAGCTATTTACCAATAAACAATAATAGAGACAACAGTAACAATAAGAACAATTGCTCTAAAAACAACAACTCGACAAGCAGGGTAATAAGGACAAATACTATTTTATAATTATATTAAATTATGTAACAGATACGGTAACAGGTATTAACGTCCAAGCATTTGTTTAAACTTAAAAAAATAGGAAAAATGCAATTTTTCTTTTAACTAAAACTTAAAATATGACATGTGATACATCGTTGAATTTGTAATAAAAAATGGGATCATGATACAGGGGAACTTTTTTCGAGTCATATAAAAAATAAAGTTGATGATGGTTTCTTGAAAACGAAACGTCGGGTATAAAATCTAAGAATATCATCATGTAGTAGCTAAAAAGTGCCAATGAGAAAGTGTTATTATTTTTCTTACATCTCTTCAAATAAAATCAGAAAAAATAAAATCGATATAGTCAAATTTTGTTTTTGACAAATATCTCAGCAGGCCATGAAAATTAAGTTTCTAAACGGCATGTAAATAAGCTTTAAAAAACACAACTTTTTCCTAATTTAACCTAAGCTGTATCTCCAATAGGTACTGAGACTCCCATGCTTAGGATCCTTATCTTGGACACACTGTATAGAAAAAAAACTTCTACTTAATATATATATATATATTAAGGGTGTATATCTATTTTTCGTTACTCATTAGTAGGTTACGTTTAATTACAAATAAAAAAGTAAAAACTTACTTTATCATTTACTAAATAGCACTAATTCATTATAATTAGAACAATTACATGGCATAGAAAATAACTACTTGAAAAAATATTTTTAACTTAATCAAGCAAAAGACCTGCAAAATGGGTTTGGCCAACTAATTCACCCAGCAAAGTGGGTAATTTAATGCGGTAACTGGCAACAAGTGTACAATTTTTTATTACTACACTTTAGTCCATTATTATAATTAAGCAAAAAGGCGTATGTAGTTATGTATGTTTAATTTCATTAAGTATTTATAATAGGCCGTTTTAGAAGATTTATGGTTACCTATAAGGGTAGGTTGTTATCTAAAATTATCTCATAAAAATATATTTTGTGTGTCATATTGTCCCCGGTATATTAGGTTTTTATAGAGGCACTGGCTAAACGACCGCCGGTCGTTTTGCTTAGTTATAAGATGAAATCCGCCGTCCGTATATCTACGTATATGAAAACCGCCGAAAATTATAATTTATTTGTTATCACTCGCGTTTTTAATTATTTTATCGATAAAAATCGCCGTTCGGCTTATATATATATATATATATATATATATATATATAACGGCAACGGCAGGATTTAATATCCTACCGCTGGACAATGAAACTTGTCTAATAAGTAGACGCTGGTTTTCTATGCTATTCACCACGACTCGATACAGCATCACTGATGACTTCCTGTAATGCAGGCGAAACCGGTCTGGGGAGAGAGTCGTGGTGGATAGCATAGAAAAGCAGGATGTTTTCTTTTAACTGTCTTTAAAGGGAGTAAAATACTTTGTATAATACACCAAGACAGAAGGGAATTTTTTCCTTGTGCTTTACAATATACAATTGATGCTCGTATTTACTGAATGCGATTTCAGTAGGGCATCAACGGCAGGATTAATATCCTACCGCTGGACAATGAAACTTGTCTAATAAGTAGACGCTGGTTTTCTATGCTATTCACCACGACTCGATACAGCATCACTGATGACTTCCTGTAATGCAGGCGAAACCGGTCTGGGAAGAGAGTCGTGGTGGATAGCATAGAAAAGCTGGATATTTTCTTTTAACTGTCTTTAAAGGGAGTAAAATACTTTGTATAATACACCAAGACAGAAGGGAATTTTTTCCCTTGTGCTTTACATACATATACAATTGATGCTCGTATTTACTGAATGCGATTTCAGTAGGGCATCAACGGCAGGATTTAATATCCTACCGCTGGACAATGAAACTTGTCTAATAAGTAGACGCTGGTTTTCTATGCTATTCACCACGACTCGATACAGCCTCACTGATGAGTTTCTGTAAGGCAGGCGAAACCGGTCTGGGGAGAGAGTCGTGGTGGATAGCATAGAAAAGCAGGATGTTTTCTTTTAACTGTCTTTAAAGGGAGTAAAATACTTTGTATAATACACCAAGACAGTAGGGAATTTTTTTCCTTGTGCTTTACAATATACATAGCCACCCCGCTACAATTGATGCTCGTATTTACTGAATGCGATTTCAGTAGGGCATCAACGGCAGGATTTAATATCCTACTGCTGGACAATGAAACTTGTCTAATAAGTAGACGCTGGTTTTCTATGCTATTCACCACGACACGATACAGCCTCACTGATGAGTTCCTGTAAGGCAGGCGAAACCGGTCTGGGGAGAGAGTCGTGGTGGATAGCATAGAAAAGCAGGATGTTTTCTTTTAACTGTCTTTAAAGGGAGTAAAATACTTTGTATAATACACCAAGACAGTAGGGAATTTTTTCCTTGTGCTTTACAATATACATAGCCACCCCGCTACAATTGATGCTCGTATTTACTGAATGCGATTTCAGTAGGGCATCAACGGCAGGATTTAATATCCTACCGCTGGACAATGAAACTTGTCTAATAAGTAGACGCTGGTTTTCTATGCTATTCACCACGACTCGATACAGCCTCACTGATGAGTTCCTGTAAGGCAGGCGAAACCGGTCTGGGGAGAGAGTCGTGGTGGATAGCATAGAAAAGCAGGATGTTTTCTTTTAACTGTCTTTAAAGGGAGTAAAATACTTTGTATAATACACCAAGACAGTAGGGAATTTTTTCCTTGTGCTTTACAATATACATAGCCACCCCGCTACAATTGATGCTCGTATTTACTGAATGCGATTTCAGTAGGGCATCAACGGCAGGATTTAATATCCTACCGCTGGACAATGAAACTTGTCTAATAAGTAGACGCTGGTTTTCTATGCTATTCACCACGACTCGATACAGCCTCACTGATGAGTTCCTGTAAGGCAGGCGAAACCGGTCTGGGGAGAGAGTCGTGGTGGATAGCATAGAAAAGCAGGATGTTTTCTTTTAACTGTCTTTAAAGGGAGTAAAATACTTTTATATAATACACCAAGACAGTAGGGAACATATATATATATATATATATATATATATATATATATATATATATATATATATATATATATATATATATATATATATATATATATATATATATATTATAAAATTTATATTTTCAATTTGGACCAAAATCCCAAGAATTAGCACTAAGAATATAGTTCAAGGTTTCAGAAAACAAATTTTTCAAATATATATATATATATATATATATATATATATATATATATATATATATGTATAAATGTCATTTAATAAATCGCCAAGCAACAAGTTTTCATACCAATTAAAGTATTTCCTCACACCAAAATATGCTCTTTAATGATATTATACAGTTACCGCCATAAAGTGTTGACCCTATAAAAACTCTTTTTAATTTTGACCTAAAAATAAGTTTAAAAATCTGTAGTAAGTACAAAGAAGTTATTTATAAGACGAAAACAATGTAAAACATTTATCAAAAAAGCTTTTAAATTTTAGCCGTATTGAACCAAAAAGCAAACCTCTACGTTTATCTTTTAAAGCGCTCTAAATGTACTTGAATAATTATTTCAGAATAACAGAGGTTTGACATTTTTTTGAAATATAAAGGTAATAAGGATTATTTACGACAGTTAATTTAGTTCGATCTAATCTCTATACGGGGTAAGAACGTTCTGCGTTTAAAATATGACATAAATTTTTATTCTAAACAAGTATTTCAAAAATATTTCACAAACAGCTTTGGCATGTTTAAAAAATAATGACTAATACGACGTATATTATTAAGAATTATAGTTTAGATATTTGTGGAATATAAATAATAAGGTTCGCTCTATTACTTGTCTACTTATAAAACCCCTCTGAGTCATTAATAAAACAAGTTTTTAATGCTTTTAGCAGAATAATCTCTCGATCGAAAAAAGGAAAAAACAGGGAAAAAACGTAAAAGAATCGGGCAAGACTGTCATTTGCCATTGTCTCTATTCGAACGGGGGTATAAACTTGGTAGAAATTCGGTGGTGGATCGCGTGACCTGCGAAAATATCCCCAAGTCGTGGACCTGCACGCGATGGTACGTAGAAACTTGAAGACTGCTGAAGTTTTATTTATGGAGTATAAAGAACGGTTGGTCGAGTTCCATAAAATTATGCTCAAATTTAATTTACAAAATTGGTATTATATCCAGGGAGGTACGTTTATATTTGATCTTTTTGTCAGGACATAAGTGTCCAATGTCCGACATGTTCACTGGTTGTTTATACAGGGTATGTCCAAAAGGTGCGGAAAAAAATGTTACAATAAATCCCTAAGGCTAAAATATGACGATCTTACTCAACTTACTTTAGTTCAAAAGTGGATGATTTCGGAGATAATGGATGTTCAAACTTTATTTTGGTTTCAGTTTTTTATAAATAATTTTACTAAAAATAAGTGTATTGTCACATTATTCGGCTAGAAGGGGTTTTCGAAGGTGAGAAATAGTAATCTTTTAACAATTTTGTTGTTAACTCTAGAATTTGTCGTCTGCGTTATCTTGAAGGAATTACAAAAAAAAATAGTAAGCTACTCTGTGTGTAACTTTTGGATAAAAAAATTCGTATTCTTTAAAATAGTTTATATAAAAAGGTATACTTGGTAAAAGTTCATTTAGGCAGGAGTTTTTGAGATCTCTGAATTAAAAAAAAAAAAAAAAACTTCCTGTATGGTTAGATCTAAGCTATACAAATTAATGGTAATCTTTTAGAGCATGAATTCTAAGGTGATTTTAAAGAGAAAAGTTTAAATGAAACTATGTCCTCAAGGTCAAAGCACACTAGGCGCTCAGGTTTTGGTACCCTCACCGACCGGTCAAATATTTTGCAAGCGCTTGACAACTGTCACAATAAAAAGTTATGATGTGAATAAATTTTAAGTTTTAGGTAAAGTGCCCTCTGGCGGTATTTTAAATAAGTACTTTTGTCTTAAAATTTTAGAATCTACAAAGCACGATTTGTGTGCCAAATATCAACTGGGTTGGTTAAAAAATAAATGCAATATGGCGAAAAACCAAAATAAAAATTGAACTTTGACGGCTTGTAACTCGAAAACGAATAACATTTTGAAAAAAAAATTCTATTAAAGCTCTACCCTTATTTTGTCAAGTAGAATCACCCCCTTAAGTTTTGTGATCGATTTTTGAATCACCCTGTATAATAGGTGTGTCATTTTATTTATTTTTTCAAAATGGAGCCAATACCACCTACATTGTTTTTAAATTACTATAGTAATAACCGAAATAGCCCTTAAAACACCCAATTTCACCCACCCTGTACTTTAACAATCAGCTATAACAAATGCATATTCTATATATTAAACCTCGCTGACTAAGATCACTACAATTTTATTTTACCCTGGGAATGAGTCAAGGGAGGCACGTGCTTGGTCCGTTCCTAGTCCGAATTTCCACCTGAAATTGCTACTTTCAGGATCGCTTTCTACAGCAATATGTTTTGACATATAACAATTACTTTTTTCGTATTGGCTAGACTAACATATAATATATATATATAAATATCTTATATATAATTGGATGAATGCAATAAAAATATAAAATAAGGTATATTATAGTATATGTCACTATATTCCTAAAGTGTGCTGTAAGTAAGGTGGACAAAGTAGGTTTTGTTGTGTCTGCAGTTACGCTGAATATTATCCATTTTTTGTTTTATTTAAGTTGTTAGTTTTGGTACCTATAATATACAGGGTGCCTGGAAAGGTGAGGTCAAAAATGATAGGGTGATAGAGTGAGCCAAAATAATGTTAGTACTTTATATATAAAAAAAAGTTGTATTGCGCTTTGTTAGGGAGATAGATATTGACCTTCAAAGTTGGTATATGTCAAAATTATACAAGGTGCAACGATTTTTTTCCATTTAATGTATGAATTTTTAACACTGGTGACAAATTTGGTATTTTGCTTTAACCGCAATTCCTTAATCATTTTTGTACAAAAAGGTATACTTTATTTAAATCGATATCTTGGACCGTTTTTCATAAAATCGCATTTACAATTTTACCATATTTTAAAAACTTTCTGAAAAAAATGAATTTTTATTACATACACAATGCAGGTATGTCTGGATTTTAAATGCGATTTTATGAAAAACGGTCCAAGAAATTAATTTGAATAAGGTCGATTTAAAAAGGCATACATTAAATGAAACAACATCGTCGCACCCTGTATAATTTGAATTTACTGAACAGCCGTTTACCTATGAAAAGAAGCGCTGACTATGAGGTTATTTAGTAGCACAAATATCATTGCAAATCAAGAAGTTCCGTGGCAACAGTTCATAAGTTATAATTATTAAATTAAGTTTTTTTATATATCAACTTTAAAGTTCAATATTTCCCTAAACCAAGCGCAATGGAACTTTTTTATTTATTTAAAGTACTAACATTATTTTGGCTCATTCTGTCACCCTATCATTTTTGACCTCACCTTTCCGGACACGAGTATGTATTTTTAAATTTAACGCTTTGTTTTCTAAAGTGCTTGTTTCTAGGTAAGACCACTGATCGCGATGGATTGTCAATGTTATTACCTGCGCGGAGCAAAAGTTACTTTTCATGGGCGAAAAAATGTGTTTGTGCGCTTGGATACCACTCATCCTCGAGGTTTGACGCGCAGGCGCCAAACAGACTATCCATATTATCGGAAAGAATTTATGACGGCATGTCTTGGTTTCCCGTTCGGAGTACGGTAGCTAATGGGCGTCACGGTCAGAATGCGGTCGGAGGGCACGGTGTGCCGGTGTTGTATACTCCCAGTGCGCATGTTCGTACACCCTTGATTTGTTTACTGGTTAAAAATCCGAAAAATGCTTCTTGCCACTGCGGATATAAATGTGGGTTATCTATGGCTGAGACACAAATCGTGTAATTTCTGTAAATCTTCTTCGTAAAATTGAAACAAGATATCCATTTTTCTTTGCTAATTGATAGTGTTTCAACATTGTGTTTCTTAATCTGAATAGCAAATACATTCAAACTTTAAACCAAATCAGAAATAGCAAAATTACATGCATGGTTGTGAATTAAAGTTACTTTTTCTCAGGTTGTACCGTTTTTCATTTTATGTAATTTTCAAATTAAATATTTTTAAAACCAGAGTCTCTATCAGAATTTTAAAATTTTACCGCAAGAGTTCAATAAAACCAGATCGATGTCTAATTATAGAGTTGGTTCCATCGATGCATATGCATTGAATTACCCAATCGTGATCCTTAGATAACTGCATTAATGCAAAATAAAAGCATTTTTTTGCCGAAGCCATATTTTATTTTAATGTACCTAGTATGTATGTATAGGGTGTTCATTTAAAAACTTACAACTCGAGTTATCTGCGAAAAGAGACTTGAGAAAATATTTATTGAACGTTTTTACAAAGAAATAAACCGCACCAAAATGGCGGTACTTTAAATATTACCTGATTATCTGATTTGTGTGGCCATATTTTCGAAATTAATAAAGTTAAATATACTTAATGCAGTATTATAGTGAAAGGGGCAAATTTTACCCCAAAGTTGTTGATTCTAAATGCCTTTCTAGTTTCTTCCTTGTTCTTTATTATTCCCCACCTAGAGTAGCTTTGCCACACGAACAACGTTCGGCAGAGAGAAAAAACAAGTCTAATACCTTTCCCTCTTGCGTCCTGACTTTTTATGGGACCACAACGTACACACTTTAAAATAAAAAAGATTTGCTAAACTTAAGTTCTTGGGATATTCGGCCGTCGTTGTAGATTTCGTATCCTTGACGTTTCGCCAGCGCGAGTGGTTGGCATCCTCAGAAGGTTTCTAGTAGACTACTTAC
>JACEGR010004116.1:0-92257 GCA_014170235.1 Listronotus bonariensis
AAAACCGCCGGATGGCGGTTTTCTTATTATAATTGACCAATGCCGCCGGTGGTTGTTTAGCCAGTACCATATTTTAAACTGTGAAGACAAGGTTAGTTTATATTTATAAGGTTGCGACATATCCTCAACTTTAGGCGGTTCGAGGTCGGGGACGCAAGGAAGGGCACTCCACGGAGAAAAGTTGGCAAGACTGGGTAAAAATCAAAGCTGATGATCAATCCAGTGGCGTCTACAATTTGCGCATTTCATTTTGCATTGTTTTGGTAGTGATATTTGTTGAAAGATGTAATTCCAAATGTTTTTTATTTAAAGTAAAAGAATTTACAACCCAATAATAATTAAAAACTGTTGTGTAAACGGTTGTTCTACTAATACAATAAACTGTATATCTCCGGCACTGAACAACATGGCCAGAAAAATGGGAGATGTGACGTCATAACACGTCAAAGCAATATGGTCGAATGTCGTGACCTTATATAGACCGACTTTGCTGTGAAGACACTTTTAACACCTTAGCCTTTTATTGCGTAAGAAGGCGCGCGCGGGGATTCAAATATACCCCCACCCCGTAAACATCCAATAATCACTATAATTTTTTAAACAGCTAAATTATATTTTGAGTAAGGAGCATTTTCCTACTATGTATGATTAGTAAAATAAAAAAATTGCCCAGGAAAAAAATATTGTATTAAAAATTTTATTACAAATTTTTAAAAGCTGGACTATGGGACGGCAATGTGGAAAAGGCAAAAATTAAATTTTATTATTTATAAGTAAACTTCATATTTTGCTTAAGTTAACATTAATCAATTAAAATAAATTATATGAGATAAAAATGGGTCTCGTAGTTAGCCCCTTATATATTAAAATAAAACAAATGTATAATCTTTGTTATTTTATTTACTTCTAACAAAATTTTTACATTTGGCCCGGAAAACATAAAATAAAACTAAAAAAATGTTTCTTTGGAAATAATACTTAAAATATTTATAATGCCAAATGAAGTGGTAGTTTATTCTAAATCTGTTCCTTCTTGTTGTCTTGGAGCTAGGTCCATATAACATTTTGCCGGCAAGGCATTATTGGCAAAAGGTATCAAAAAGACATCAAAATGGGCAATTGGCCGTTATTAGGCCACGTGTTGCAGAAAATGTGATGGCATTTATCATTAATAAGTTATGATAAAAAAAATGCGTTTAGGATGATGGCATCCATCATTAATAAGTTATGCTGAAAAAATGCATTCAGGATAATGGCATCCATCATTAAAAGGTTTTGGCAAAAATATGCCTTTTAGATGATGGCATTACATTATTTTTTCCTAATGACAATAAAATGCATTTTTACCGTCCAGGAACTAAAGTGTGCATAAATAATGCTCATGCATAATGTATGTTTATGTACAGGGTGTCCCATATAAAATTAAATACTATAATTTTGGAAAAACCTTAAGAGATACAATAAAAATACTAAAATAATACATTTCATTAGACAACTTCTGCATTTAACTTTTTCTTGTATCTCTTATGGTTTTTCCAAAATTATAGTATTTAATTTTACATGGGACACCCTGTACATAAACACACATTATGCATGTGCATTATTTATGCACATTTTAGCTCCCTGGACGGTAAAAATGCATTTTATTGTCATTAGAAAAAAATAATGTAATGCCATCATCTAAAAGGCATATTTTTGCCAAAACCTTTTAATGATGGATGCCATCATCCTAAACGCATTTTTTCATCATAACTTATTAATGATAAATGCCATCACATTTTCTGCAACACGTGGCCTAATAACGGCCACTTGTCCATTTTGATGTCTTTTGATACCTTTTTGCCAATGCCTTGCCGGCAAAAAATATTATATGGGGGCCAATGGCGACTCCAACAAAGGGGGCGGGGTGCAACTAGATATATATATTGCTCGTAACTGTAACGTGAGAAGACGCGTGGGGGTGAAATGGACCCAGCCGTAAGAAACGTAAAATTTTTTGAATAAATGGTATTGTTTTTTGTGTTTTTTTGTTATAAGCATATACCTATCGGGGTTTAAGAAAGGAACCTAAAATTATACTGTGTACATTTATTAACACATTTTCGGTCTTTGTGTTTTGCTAACCTAATTCAGGTAAAGAATTTAAAGAAATAATTTTCTAAAATTAAGTTTTTATGCAATATTCTTGGAATAACTTGTTATTTTAAATAAAAACAAATTAAAGGTTTTAGTAACAATTTTTACTAAGGAGAACAACTATCTCTTCCTTTTCACAAAACGCAAATTTCAGACATTTTAATGTACGTACTTATACCAATTATTTATAACGATTTCCTGCACTCTTTGAAATAAATGAATTTTATAAAGGTTAATACAATTATTACGAGTAATAAAATGTATAACTAATGTCAGAAATTATTTATCTATCTGTGAAGAAAAATCTGTTTTAGGGAATTTATAGTAGAGGAGCTCAGAACCGGGATTTCTAGATTTATTCCAGCGCGGTAGATTCATATACCGGAGGATACCTTGTGCCCGGTTAAGTCACTGATTTCGATGGATTGCCAATGTTATAACCTGCGCGATGCAAAAGTTACATTTCATAGGCGAAAAAACCGGTTTGTGCGCAAGCAAAGTTGAGGGTAAACGCACCTGGCGTTAAACAAACTATACGCATTATCGGAAAGAATTTGTCGACGGCGTCCTGGTTTTCTGTTCGAAGTACGGTAGCTAATGAGCGTCACGGGCAGACCGCGGACGAGGGTACGGGTGCCGGTGTTTGTATTTTGCCACGGCTTTTAAGTGCACATGTTCGTCCACCCATTCATTTGTTTACTGGGCGAAGTCGAAAAAATCCGAAAAATGTTTTTGCCATTGCGGATCAAAATGTAGTTTATCTATGGGTTAAGTACGTTCACCAAATATGGGCCCCGTATACATGGCCGATCGTAAAAAACAAAAATATATGCATCAGAAATTTTCGACCGCGTCCGATTAAGAAAGAGTGAGTTAATTTAAACTGTGTATATTTCACTAATCTGACAATTTGAGAGTGACGTAAACAAAGCGGTGGGCTACAAAGTTTTAAAAAAACCTCATTATGAGCGTGGCAATTTTTTTTATTTTGGAGAAAATAATTCAAATATAAAGAAGAATATACAGCGTGTCTTCGGAAGTTCTTAACAAATGGGAAACTTTTTTATTATTAATTTTACAAAAAAGTTATTCTTTATAAAAAGTCCTGCTTGATGAGAAAATACATTTCCACAAAAATATTTATAGGTTGGATGTACAGGGTGGCTTAAAATTGACTTGTTTCCAAATTAAAATAAGGGTTATTTCCTAACTGCGGTACCAAACTTTAAAGGGTGATTTCTTATGTCATTTTATGAAGAAAAGTTTCTATAAACATATGTCCGGAGATGCTTCATTTCTGAGATACAGAGCGTTAAATATATTTTTTAACGGTCTGTTTGTTTTTAAATATCCTAAATACGAAGCCAGATACAAAAAAGTATTTTACTAAAAGATCTCTTTTTAGTTGCTTTTAAAAGAAAGAAATATAAGTTTTTATGTTTTTTGTTCTTTAAAGTAAATAAAAATACAACTTTTTAGTAAAGTACAGTATCAATTGTAGCGGGGTGGCTATGTATCTATGCTCTACATAGCCACCCCGCTACAATTGATGCTCGTATTTACTGAATGCGATTTCAGTAGGGCATCAACGGCAGGATTTAATATCCTACCGCTGGACAACGAAACTTGTCTAATAAGTAGACGCTGGTTTCCTATGCTATTCACCACGACTCGATACAGCCTCACTGAGGAGTTCCTGTAAGGCAGGCGAAACCGGTCTGGGGAGAGAGTCGTGGTGGATAGCATAGAAAAGCAGGACGTTTTCTTCTTTTAACTGTCTTTAAAGGGAGTAAAATATTTTTGTATTATACACCAAGACAGTAGGGAATTTTTCCTTTTGCTTTAACAAGAATTAATTTGTTTATAAATTTATTTATAGTATATTAAAACTGTAATTTATATTAGTTTATAAATAAATAAATAAACATCTTTAATTATTTACATGCCAGATTACAAGGGACATTTACATTTCATTTCCTGAGTAGCGTTCAAAAATTGCTTTCACAATGTAATACATTTCAAATGTCATTTTAATTCCATTACAGAGTACAAAGATTACTTTACATTTTATTTATGAACGCACTCCTGGCGAGTTCTGTCACTGTAACCTTTACCTGATTTGTCGGTATGTTTCAAAAAACCAAAATTTTGGTTTTCTTTTATAAAATTTGTTCTTAGAAATGAAGTGGTCAATTTTTGTTAGGATTGTTGGTATTTAAAAGAATTTGCTTCAAGATTTAAAAAATACACTGTTTAATTTTTTTAAACTTAAGTACCATTTAACCACTTTTAGATGTTGTTGGAATAATGAACGACCTTTACCTTTCCTATAAAAGTTATAAAACAAGCAAGGACCTAGCTTTACACTAATAAATACACATTTAATATATGTTCGTCCTTACTACTCTTGAATTACCTGAATAAAATAACAGTTTTCATCATGTAAATAGGTACGTAAGGTTTACATGAGTATAATAATTTTTCTCTAACATAATTAGAAATAATACAGACCTTTACTTTGCTTCAAGGGTACCGAGCTGCATAACAAAATGTCTTGATTTTTTTTATAGAAAATGGATTTAATCATCCTTGTAAAGAACAAATCGACAAAACATGTACGAGGGGACATCTAAAAGATTTAAATAATGTCTATAAAAATATTGTTTTCCTCCGATCTTTATATTTCTAATACGGTTACTTCCGCGGTCTTCCAGTAGTGCGGTTTACGTTTACGTAGAAGTCTACATAGACTTTCCGGGTAGGCGATTGAAGGTGTCGTACGAGCGTAGCTGTACCCTTGGGGATCGAGAAAAGATTCACGCTAAATTGGGGCTTCTTTCGTCTGGGGTTAAGCGCTGTGAGTGAAGATTCCTAAAGCCTGAGCTTTTACGTTTTGGTGTTGAACACATGGTGTCTTCGTATGGTCGAGGAGGTGCGCACGCCTTGCGGAAAAACGTCAGTAGTGAAAGTGACGGTTATGCGCGATACCAGTAGCAGCCGCTGGCTTGACAGTCACAATTTATGCATGTTCAGAAGTTTATCGCTGTTATTGATTTAAATATTTGAATATTTTAAACCGGAATTTCTGGGAGCGGAAAGCTCAACAATCCAGATTTCCCCACCACATTGAGCTGGCAATTGCCTTGCAGCAACGTCATAAACAAAGCAGTATCCAGCAGTACTTACCTCCAAAATGCTATGTTTTTTGGCTTTTAAAATTAAGCTTGCAACGTTGTTAAAAAGCCCTCATAGTCAAGGTTAGTTTATATTTATAAGGTTGCGACATATCCTCAACTTTTAGGCGGTTCGAGGTCGGGGACGCAAGGAAAGGCACTCCACGGAGAAAAGTTGGCAAGACTGGGTCAAATCAAAGCTAATGATCAATCCAGTGGCGTCTAGAATTTGCGCATTTCATTTTGCATTGTTTTGGAACTGATATTTGTTGAGAGATATAATTCTAAATGTTTTTTATTTAAAGTAAAAGAATTTCCAACTTAATAATAATTAAAAACTGTTGTGTAAACGGTTGTTCTACTAATACAATAAACTGTATATCTCCCGCACTGAACAACATGGCCGAAAAATGGGAGATGTGACGTCATAACACGTCAAAGCAATATGGCCGAATGTCGCGACCTTGTATAGACCGACTTTGCTCATAGGCATAGTTTTGAACTAATATAAGAGTCCATGACAATTCATAGTCAAGTTTTTTTGCTGTTGTGGCAGTTAATATCGTGTTTTTTAAATAATTTCTATAACTTATTGAATAAATGCAATAAAAAATACAAGAAGAATTAGCCTATAATTTGTGCTCTGTGTTTTGTTGGTTTCCGTTTGCAATAAAGCAAAGAAGCAAAGTCGGGATTTGTTATGCATGCAGTTTAAGTGTAAATATTCAAGAACTTACGTTTTGTCCTTTATACAGGGTGTTCGGAAAGGTGAGGTCAAAAATGATAGGGGTAATAGAATGAGTCAAATAATGTTAGTTAGTACTTTATATAAAAAATGTTTTATCGCGCTTCCTTAGGGACTTATTCACCTTCAAAGTTAGAACAAAAAAAAATGTTTCATTTATAACTTTTGAACGGTTGCCACAATAATAATGATATTTGGGCATTTAAATAAACTCCTACCAATGCTGTTTTTTCATAGGCAAATGAGCCTTTTAAACTTTATAACACAAATAAAGACTGTTTTTTTATAATTTTACCATATTTTAGTAATTTTCTCAAAAAATTTATTTTTTTATTTCATACAAAATGGGGGTATGTCTGAATTTAAAATGCGTTTTTATTTAAAACGGTCCGATATATCGATTTAAATACAGTATACCTTTCTTGTACAAAAATAATGAAGGAGTTAAATTTTAAACCAAAATGTCAAATTTTTCACCTCAAAAAGGTATTTAATATTAAATTTTGGAATGCATTTTATTTTGAATATTACTCCGCTTTATCAAGTATTTTAATTAATAACTATTTAAACGCTGTTTAATGTTTAATCTTAAAAGAAAAACCTTACCCAACGTGGTGCAACATTAGTTTTATACGATGTGTTTCTTACAACAATATTAATGATATTTAAATCTAGACATAACGATGAAAAGATTCGAAGAATTCACCTGGTGGAACTTTACAAAAATACTTTAAATAAAACATGATCAAGTTTATTATTACTCAATAGTCTTGACCTCAGGTTAATTTAAAAAGGATCGTGCAAGGTTCCTCGGTACGTCCGTATAGTTGTAGGTACCACTTATTGTTAATGTACGAGGTACGGTCGATATTGACCTTTGACTAATTGATGGCACGAAATTAGTTAAAGCGGTTATATTTAAAAGTCAACTGCTTCTTATTGTTATAAAGAATTATGATATTAGATATGGGTGTTTAATTTAATATCCTTTGTTTTGTTAGAAGCAGGTTGGTTTTTTATGGTTTAATATGTTTACTTTCTGTATGCGGTAGGGTAGGGCGGGGCTAGTTGAGCAATTTTCCACTTGATCGGTTATAGCTCCTCAACAATATGTCTTAATGGCCTATGATGCATACTGATGGATTGGCAATTTATTCCTTAGCAATAGTGTCCATAGTAACTTCTTTTTAGTAAGCTAAATTAAGGAGCTACAACTATTTTAATGTAGATAGTCAGGTATGCTCAACGTACCCCATAGGTGAGGTAAGTTGAGCAAGGGTATGGGGCTAGTGGAGCACTTAGAAAGTACAGCCAAATTATAGGTTTAATGTTAGGTAGGTTTACAATAAAAATACATTTTGACAATTTGCTTTTTATATTTATAATCCTATAGTCACAAAACAACAAATCTCATCAATAAAACTGCAACGTACCTATCTTAGCCTAACTACTGAATTTAAACTTGAATATTTGTATAATTATTATTAACATAGCTTATACAAATCATAAAAAACACATTTAAGACATTTAGGAGTCTAAATCTTCATTTAAAACAAAACAAAGTAATTTTTTATTTGGTTAAAAAAACTAAAAATCAAAACAACTCCAAGTTAACTTTATTATAGCATTAATTAAAGATTAGACTTTCTATTAATAAACAGACTTTATATGCAACTATCAATATTGCTGATATAATTTAAAAAAATATATTAAATAGATATTATTTGTCTGTGATTTGGCTCCTTTTCTTGGACCAGCGTTTGGGTATGGTCGAAATATTTCCGGAGAAAATTTATGAATTAGATAGGTCAGCTCGTTTTTTGTTGCTTGTACGGGATGCAACCTCTTATAAGTCTTGAGTAGTATAGAAACCTCTAGTAGTCGAACTTTTATAAGTCCGTATCCTAAAAAAATAAAAAAATCATTTTATACTTCTGTTAAAATCGTGGGGTTAGGTGGACAACTGTAGCTCAACTAACCCCAACCTGAAATTTTAAAGCAAAAGTGAATTTATTAAAAAACGGATAGAATTATATTCAGTATCTTTATAAAAATCAAAACTGCAATAAATTTATTAAAGATTTACACTTACCTGATTGAAAAAGGATATTATTTAACTATCACAGACGAAATATTCTGTCTGAAAACTATTATACTTTTTAATCACAAAATAAATAATACGTGGGGGTACCTTTCTCGATCGCCGCGTCACCACTGGCGGTCGCGCGATGTGTTCCTCTTGCGCAACCCCTTCTTTACGCTATTTGATGCGTTTGCGTACGGTCGATAGTTTTTGATATATTTGGATTGCCCAACTTACCTCTATGCTCAACTAGCCCCGCCCTACCCTACTACAATTATTACATACAGGGTGTACCTAATTTAGTTGATGGCTAAAAATTAAAGGTATGATCAGGGCCGTAATAACTGTTTAAGGCGCCCTAGTCTAGAATTCCCGGAGCGCCTATTTTCCACCAAAAAAAAAAAAATTTTAGTAGCAAAAAAAAAGGTTCTTTTCTTCGTAGCGCATATTTTGAGTGCCAAACGCCTTACTTCACCACCCCAAATAAAAAAAGGTCATTCCCTCCTTTTCGCGCCTATTATATTCCAAAGCAACTTATCCATAGAGAAATAAGTCACCAAAAATCCACACTCGACCTTACCTTTTTAAAAATTCCCCTGTATAGCGCCTATTACTCCCCTGTCTAGCGCCTATTTTTTCATGGCGCCCTAGACTGTGGCCTAGTCAGCCTAATGGATAATACGGCCCTGGGTATGATTCCTTAGCTTATTTTGGGAAGAAAAGTTCATATGAACATAAGACCTAAACGTCTTAACTTTTAAGCTACAGGGTGTTAAAATTTTCAAAAATAAAAAAAAATCGAAAACACTTAATTTAGTAAAAACTAATATACTGGATAAAAACCCTATTTAAATAAGTATTTATTATTTTTGTTACATATTTGCTAAATAAAAACTATATACCCCAATTTTTAAAAGAAAAAGATCCCGCAATGCTTCTTTAATCGTCTTAAAATATGCAATTAAGTGAATTTTATTTTTTTCTCTGAAACTAAACAAGATACGGAAAAAAATTAAGAAACATAAAAGCAGTATTTTTTTGCTTAATCTAAAGAAACTACAAAATTATTATACACATTTACACAGTCAGTGGAGTTTTCTTGTTGGAAATATTCCTTCAGTTGCCTCTCGAGGCGCCACTGGACTTAATAAATCTAATTAGGTTAGTGATAAATTCCCCCTTAATGTCATTAATAATAGTGCTCAATTAAAACGAAATTGGCTACATATCAGCAGCGGCTGGTGATGGCCAATTTGGAAGGTCAACCCGCACCATAGGTAAAAATTTAAAATTTTATTTAGGCTTCTTATTATAAGTAATTAATCCATTTTTAGTGTTAATATGTTAAACAGTAAAACAAATAACGGGTTAAAGTGATTTTTAGACTGTAGTGATCAACAATTAAAACAAAATTATTAGTATATTTTACAATGGTGCAGGTTGACCCACCAAATTGGCCATCACCAGCCGCTGCTGCTACATATAGGGCTATTTTTAAGTTGGTGTTTTCTTTATACTGTATAAAATGCTATTTTCTTGCAACTAACCAGAACATTTTCAAATAAAATTATGCCCAAAACTGCTTTCTTTCCGAGATACAGAGTGTTAAAATTTTAAGATAAAAATGCCTTGGCATTAAAACATGATTTGTACTGAATTTTGTTAAAAAAAAATGTACGCCACTGCTTTTTCGTGGAATTAATTTAGTCTCTTGATATTTTTCTGTACGACGAACGGTTTTCGTAAAAAAGTAATGGAAATAGAAATAGACGGTCAAGCAAAAATGTCACATTGCGAATAAAAATATGATTTAACTTATCAGATCTAACCATGACCCCCCCGCCCTGTGTGACAGTATTGCATAATCGTCTGTAGCGCTTCGAACTAATTAAATTACACGTGCTTTTGTTTTTCACTGTAGTCTGCAAAATACACTGATTAAAAAAGGTAAGAATGCCCTTTCTAAAGCCCCGTATACAAAATAAAATAAATCAGCGGTGACTGACCATAGCAAGCGATTTATTTCACCGATAAGAATAAAAGGTAAAAATGTATTTTCTACAGCCCGGCATACAAAAAATAAAATAAATTGCGCAGCGGTGAGTGACTATAGCAAGCAATTAATTTCACTTATTAAAAAAAAGGTTAGAATGCCCTTTCTAAAGCCCCGCATATAAAAAATAAAATAAATTGCGCAGCGGTGAGTGACTATAGCAAGCAATTAATTTCCCTGATTAAAAAAGGTAAGAATGCCCTTTCTAAAGCCCCGTGTACAAAATAAAATAAACCAGCGGTGACTGACCATAGCAAGCGATTTATTTTACTGATAAGAACATTGTTTTATCTGATCACAGACACAAAGAAACACCTTTAAAGCCTTGCGTAACGCAAACGAAATCATCTATTAATTAAAATAATCCTGTTAATTAAGCTGTTAGAAATTGGTAAATCAAAAAGAAGTAGCACGTTAATAAAAATTATCGTTGTCTACATCTGCCGGTGTTCGAGGCCTCTCTTTATTATATTTAATTGTTGAAGTTGCTACACAATTCGGCATTTTTGACATCTTATTAATTATTAATATTTCTTTGTCTTCTCTTAAGTTTTAATTAAAAGTAATATACAGGGTGTGAAACAATAAATTGGCATCTCCTTAACTTGTTTATTATTTATCGTACAAGCATACCAGATTTTTGGGGTAAATATTTAGTTTTGAAATCAATAATCATCTACAAGGTGGCCAAATTAAACTTGTACACTTTTTAACTAATAATAACTTTTTATCTGTTGCTCCTATCGTTTTCATTTTTAGAGGGCTAATAGGTAGATATGTTTTCTCTAGGTTTGCCAAGTTTGGTCAAATAGATTTAGACAGGACTGGATTTACGGGACTTTTTTCAAAATACTGTATTTAACCTCGTTGCAAAGGAATTCTAATTTAACTACAATTAAGCTAATACGTTTTTCTTCTAGACAAACCATGGGAAATGATTCAGTAAAAGCGATTCTGTCAACAATTTGAGGATTAGCATGCATTTTTTTCGATTTTAAAAATGAACACCTTAGCAAGCATTACAAAGGGTGTTCATTTAAAAACTTTCCACTCAAGTTATCTACGAAACGAGACAGATTTGAGAAAATCGCCGAAACACGTCAAGATATTTATTGAGGGGGAACGTTTTACAAAAATTGGACGGCGCCCCTTTAACCCCTTAACCACCAGGCCACCACCCCAAAATTCTTAAATGAGAAGGCGGGTCGAGTGATACATCATTTTAAAGCTGCTGACGAGTACTTTATAACCCTAGAATATGAAGTTAATATCTTCACCTATTACAAAATGGCGGTACTTTAAAAATTACCTAAATACCTGATTTGGATGGTCATATTTCCGAAACTAATAAAGTTAGATGTACTTAATGTGGTATTTTCTTAAAGCTCATTTAAAGATCTTTTAATGGTAAAATAATATACAGGGTTCTTAAATAAAAAAATATGTACTTTTTCTTCTACCCTGTATATTACTACCAGTATCACCATTAAAAAGACCTTTAAAAGAGCTTTAAGAAAACACCACATTAGGTACATCTAACTTTATTAGTTTCGGAAATATGGCCATCCAAATCAGGTATTTAGGTAATTTTTAAAGTACCGCCATTTTGTAATAGGTGAAGATATTGACTTCATATTCTAGGGTTATAAAGTACTCGTCAGGAGCTTTAAAATGATGTATCACTCGACCCGCCTTCTCATTTAAGAATGTTGGGGTGGTGGCCCTGGTGGTTAAGGGTTAAAGGGGCGCTGTCCAATTTTTTGTAAAAACGTTCCCCCTCAATAAAAATCTTGACGTGTTTCGGCGATTTTCTCAAATCTGTCTCGTTTCGAAGATAACTTGAGTAGAAAGTTTTTAAATGAACACCCTGTATGCAGTAGCCATATAATTTTTAAATTTATTTTTTTACCATAAAATTAATTATTCATGTTCACGATATTCATTACAAATCATTAGACACACATCGTTGATAAATACAATTAATCGTATATACTTAATTAACGGCAAATTTCCATAAAATTACTTTACCTTGCATTTTTGGCCTTACCCAATTACCCAACTCTTAAAACACCTACTCGATATTCTTAAGGCGATTTTGCGGTGTTTTTTAAAATCTTTTAAATTGCTTGAAATCATTTGAGCATGACGTACCGTTTGTTGCTAAATAAACACCTTAATCCTTGTTTAAATACTTCGCATGTAACGTCAGAGGTAGAAGAAAAATGACGCCAGCGGCGTAAAATATGGCGTTGTGGGACTTGAGTTTACGCGATTCGAACCCAAAATTTCATTATAAAAGAGACTTGTTATATTTTTCCCTGATGTGTTTTGAAAATAGTGTATAAATTAAAAGCTACACTTATAGACAAGCATTTTTATAGATTTATTTATCTCTTCGACAATTTAAGGTAGTACTATCGGTGTAAGAATTAATGTTCAGAAAACAATGAAACTTATGCATACTGTTTTTTTTTTTAAATCTTTGGACAATCCACGAAGGCTGAAAGATTTGGGGGAAGGAAAGACCTCCGCTGGCAGTAGGTTCCACAGTCTAGAAACTCTAGGGATAAAAGAACGAACGAAATGGGAAGTTCGGGGCCTGTCCAATTGGACCGTATAGGGATGCATACGCGCGGCTCCACGAGTTTCTCTGTTGGGAGCTGCAAGAGGAGGGACTATACTGGATAATTCGTCGGAGCAGAAGCCGTAAAAGTATCTATAGAAGAGCGATAGATCTCCCACAGCTCGACGATGGGCAAGAGAAAGAAGTCTTTGAGTAAGTAAAGGATCATTAATAAGACGAACAGCCCTTCTTTGAATGGCATTAAGAATGCTGAGGGTTGTAGGGGATGCCATTCCCCAGACATGAGAACAATATTCCAGAGAGGGTCGAATTTGGGACACATACAAAGTGTATAAATTGGAAGGAGAAAAATACTTTTTGGCTCGGAAAAGAAATCCAAGCTTTTTTGAAGCCGCGGTGGCTATAGATACCTACAATGTGTTTATGCCAGTTAAGGTTATTTTCACATGTGACGACCACAAGGTTAAATGTGTCTCCGCTCTGCAAAACCTGGCCAGTCATAAGCAAAGGATAAGTGTTTGATGATTTGTTTCGCGACAAGGATCATGATTGTGTTTTGGATGCATTAAACTGAACGAGATTTTTGGCGCCCCAATCCAATATCAAACTGAGATCCTGTGAAAGAGATATCTGTATCGCCCTGCGTTTGCTTTCCAAGTCGGGTTGAGAGATTGGTTTGAGAACCTGAAAAGTGGAGTGAAGGGTACTATCGTCAGCATAACTATGAATGGGATTGGTTGTGGAAGAAAGAAGGTCGTTGATGTGAAGAAGAAACAAAGTTGGTGCTAGTACTGAACCCTGAGGCACCCCAGCATTAATTTCTGATTAGAAAGATAACTGGAGAGCCAAGAGCAGAGTTTAGTTGGAAGACTGTAGGAGGAAAGTTTATTAAGAAGTGCGTCATGCCAGACTTGGTCGAAAGCTTTAGATATATCAAGAGCAACGATGTGGGACTCACCTAGATACTTTATAATAAGAATATCAACCAGTAAAATTTTCAAAGGTCTACAGAGAACTGAGAGATTGCTTTTAATCCTTTTTGTTTATATAACAATATTAGTATTATTTTTTTCTCATAACTTCCAATTGGTGTGGAAGAAGATGTTTTCAAATGTTAAAAATCAAAGAAAAAAATTATTTAATTTAATTTTAAAACTTTTCCTATGTTTTTCCGGTGTTCCAGCGATGCAATTAAGTGATTTTTATGTTTTCTTCTTGAAAACTAGCCAAGATAAGAAAACAAATATGAGACCAAAATAATTTATTTTTTAATTTACCAAAATGTAATAAAACACTAAGAGTTAAGGCGGTGGCTTACATTTTTTGTCAGATAGTAATGATATTAGGCTTTATGCCAAGAACCTTTTAAAACCTTTTTAGAAGAGTTTTTTTTGACGAGTCCACCACGAATATTCATAGCCTGTCAATTTTGACATGTTTCGGGTGTCGAACTGGGCAAACGGGTCACTTTTTTGTCTGACAAGTTTACCACAATATTGTATATACAATTTTTAAACATTGTACCAAAAATTATAAGGGTTGAAGTCACGAAGCCCGCCCAGTCCGATACTCAAAAAATGGGCCTTATGGTTAGTTAGTATTAGTTAGTATGATTTTTTATGAACTTTTTTCAAAAACTAACCTATTATTAAGCCCTTACATTTTTAATCGCAATTAGGAAAGACTCTGTATAACAGGGAAAAATTGGCAAGACTGGGTTAAGTCAATATATTTTGTCAGCGGATGGTCAATCAAGTGGCGTCTAGAATTTGTACTGTTCGTTTTGCCTTGTTTTAAGAATTCTTTTTGTTGAAAGATTATATTAGATTAGATTAGCTTAAATGTGCAATGGTGTATCACTGCAACCTGCTCAGGTTTATTGTGTATCCTCCATCCCGATGTTAGAGCACACTATCCAAGCCGGTCTTTTTAATCAGACTCCACAAGCTTAAAATTAGCTCCTTGGTTAATGTTGCTGCTTTAGGTTTTTCCTCACATAGCCTTGCAAACCGCAAACGACAAAAGGCTTTATAGTAGCATCATATGTGTTCAGCGGTTTCTTTTTCTTACTGGCAGAACCTGCATAGGTTTTCTTCGGCCATGCCAATTGTTTCCAGGTGTTTATCCAGTCTGCAATAACCTGTTAGTTAACCCACTTTAATTCTTACTGCCTTCTGGTTGTAATTCAGAAGTACTTAACTACGTAAATTCCGGCGAGTATGCCTCTATGAATGTTTTCGACTGACGCTGTCCTAGTGTTCTTATCCACCAGTCTTGGGATTTCCTCATGATCCATGATCTAATAGATGACCTTACTTGGCATGACGGAATACCACAGTAGGGCTCGGGGCCTACTATTGCCCTGCCAGCGCCCTTCTCTGCCAGTTTATTAGCTTCCTCGTATCCAGGCAATAGTGAGCTTGTTGGACGGACCCACCTCTTCCAGGGCGGTTACGCAGTCCCGCACCAGCTTAGAGCTGATCTTGCATGAACTGACCTCCGTCCTCCCTAATAGCTGCTTGGCTGTCCGAATAAATTACTATGGTTTTACCCATGTAACTTCCTCCAGTGATTTTCCTAGCACATTGTTTTAATGCTACAATTTCCACCTGGACCACTTTAGGGTGTTGTCCGAGACCGATGTTTATTTGAGTCCTCGGTTTGTCTCAATATATACCTGCTCCGACTCCTTGGTCCGTTTTGGAGCCATCTGTATACCGGATTAGGTCAGCTTTAACGGGGGTCTGCCTCCCAGTCCTTTCTATCTGGTATAATTGTTTAAAAACCTTTGTTTAGCCAATAGCTTGGTACCATTGTGTCCGAAGGCATCTTACACAGTGAGTTGACTTCTTGATTCTCCTTGAATCTTCATTGTTTGGCCCTTTTCTGTTCTAGAATAAAACTTTGGATACTTTGTTATTGCCTTGTTGCCGTTTTTGTAGCGTCTTTGCACCCTAGGCAATTGAACCATAGATTATCATTGGTTTAACAACCATTTTGTGCATCCACAGGTTCATCTCCGGGTAGTATCAATTTTTGCCGCAAAGTCTTTGGCATCTACCCAGGGTAATTTTTGCCTTCTGAGTGACTTTGCTTAGGAGGGGTACCCAGGTCAATGTTTGGTCAAAGATGACTCCTAAATATTTGAGTTCTTTGGAAAAGGGGATTTCCACTCCGTTCAGCCAGGGAGGACTTAATCCTTCCAGCGCCCTTCTTTTTTAAAGGGGACGGTTATTGTCTTATGAGGGTTGACTGCAAGTTCCTCCTGTTTGCACCATTCATAAACGATGTCTTTGGAGTTCTGCATTCTGCCTGATATGCATCCTAGATGATTGTTGAAAGATGTCTTCCTAAATATGGCTTATTTAGGGTTAAAAAGTAATATATTTCTCCAACATTGGTTTTGTTTTGATACTTATCTGTTTTGATACCATGGCCAAAAAGGTACCATCTTGCGAAAAAATAAAAATTGGGACAACACAATTTGGTTTAATCTCCTAGTCTCTTAGAATATTATTTTTCAATGTTGTCAGAGTTAATTTTATTTTGTGACACCCTTATCAACAAAATAGACATAAGCAATACGATTTACTATAGACCCGGAGACGCCAATATAGCACATTATAACACCCCTTAAAAAACATTTTTGGTTTAATTTCATTTGGACAACATTTAAGATAAGTCTTTATGCATTTTCACCACTGATCTGAAAAATAATAAGGATAAATACAGCAAAAATGACAATAACCCCTACGTGGGCACTGCGCAGTCCCCTTGTGGGCATGCGCACTAAAAATTTACAGACTAGCGGAAAACAAACAACAGGACCGGGTTTGGAAATTTGGTAGACGAGGGTTTTTTGGGGCGCTAATCACGAGTTTTTTTTGATAACGTTTCGTTCTCGAGATATTCATCATCAAAGTTGAAATTCAATTCTTAGTTTCACTCTATTCCACCTTCTTTTGCATAAAATTCTTGATATAACACTTAATAGGCACACAATATTATATAAACATCTTAAAAAAATAACTTTTTTAGTTATTTTACACGTTTTTCATTAAATTCCAAATCTTTTACCTCTAAAACGCTGCAACCATGCATACACCTATGTGTATAATGGTTTCAGACATGGCGACTGGATTTAAAGCAAACTTTTTATATTAATAAAGAAAGGCTATAAACCAATAAGAAAAACATGTTTTAAAAAGGGTTTTTATAGTTAAATAAAATATTGTGTGCTAATTTAGGGTTACATCAGTAACTTAGTGCAAAAAAATAAGAAGAGTTTGACCATGATGACGAATATCTCAAGATCGAACCGTTTCCGAAAAAAATTAGATTCGTGATCAGCGTATACCAAATTTCGTCAAAATCGGAGTTGCCGCAACTTTCTAGATAATTACCTAATTTTGTTTCTTGGATATAATATACACATATTTAAATATTTTATTTTAAGTTTGTACTCGTCTTCCATAGAAGTCCCTAAAAATTAAACCGGTTTAGATATTGGGTACTTTTTTTGTCTTGTATAATAGTATACGAGAGTGCTTTGAAGCACTAATCTCAACTTGAATTCCGTTTTTGCTGGACCCTCTTTGACTTAACCTTAAAACTGCACGATATTTTTGCGTTATTATCTTTCTTCTTAAAACTACTTTGACACAACAACACTAAATCAATTGGTATTTGGTTTATTTTATCATAAAACTAATTAGTTTTGGTGTAACTAGTTTGAGGACTAAATCTTAATTTATAAACTGTTATTTCACTTCCGCTGCCGTAGCAGTTTTCGTTCAGTTAAACTTGGCGTGTTGTGCCATTTGTAAACGCCCCATATAACATTTTTTGCTGGCGTTGTACATTTAATTTACTGGCATTACCAACACTCTTTAATGGCAAGGCATTGGCAAAAAGGTATCAAAAAGACGCGAAAGTGGGCAATTGGCCGTTATTAGGCCACGTGTTGCAGATAAAGTGATGGCATCCGTCATTAATAAGTTATTGGCAAAAAATGCGTTTAAGATGATGGCATCCATCATTAATAAGTTATTGGCAAAAAGATAACAAAAAGACGAAAGTGGGCAAATGCAGATACTCCCAAGCAGCAAGCTGACGTCTTATTGACGAAAATTGTCGATTATATATTTTTTTAAAAGCTAAAATATGCGATATTTTATTTGAAAATTAAAATAGGAAAAAACTCCTTACTGCATGCAATTTCCTTGCAATGCAAAGTACCATCTCTCGGAACACTGTCCAACTTGGAGATGCAGATTTTTCACTAGCCGAAGATATTTCTTTCAAAGCTAAGTGAGATCACCTACCGCAGACCGCTCTCGAATTATTTTTGTCTAATGGGTACGGTTTAGACGATAAAAAGCGAAGATATTGCAGAAACGTAGTAGTTTATTGTCCATTACGCCATCTATCGGTATGTCAAAAAAACTATTAAATATATATAATATTTTTTATTAACACGTCTTTAAAACCTTTAATAAAGTTTTAAACAAAATGTTTACAGCTCCTAACAGTCAACTTTAATATCTTGCCTTCTCGACCAGCCATCACCAATTAATCAAACACACACACACACACACTTATTAGGTAATGAATACATTTAATTATGTCTATTAAAAAACTATTTTCTTTAAAAAAGAAACCAAAAAGCTAGAAAAACACGTAGAAAACAAATGCACAAAGCGGTCACTTTCGGTCGAATTTAACGTAGCTAATTTTACCATCATTTTATTTTTATTCGCTCCAAAATACATAATAAACATTTTGTTTGACCTAATTTTTATTTGCATGATTTTTAACAATAAAATGTTATGAATAGGCCATTTTCTTTAAATTATGTAAAAAAACATAAAATAATGTTGCTTAGCTGCCATTATAAATAAAACAGATCAAAAAATTGCTTTAATGTTAGTTAAATACCAATGTTAATAATATGGTTTAAAAAGTATGAATATGCGTTAAAGGTTTGCCTTCAAAATCCAATATTTATTTGCCTGCAACAAAAACGCGTGCTTTATTTAATCACGATTGGTATGCCGCCATTTTTGTATGCTTGCCGGCAATTCGCCTGCATGTAAAATTTATTGGCAATTAAGTGTTTATTTAGGGTTGACTTTTTAATGCGTATAAGATATTGGCATAATATTGCCACCAATTGCCAATGCTTTACCATCAATGCCAATATGAAAAATGTACATTGCCGGCAAATAGTGTTTGCTGGGGCCGTTCCCTCATTTGACTTGACCAAGTTATCACCTTTGCTTTTGGTCGTTTGCAAACGTTCATGATCTTAGAAAATTTTATGCTGAAAATTTTTGGGGTTAGGTACAAACTGACATCATATTTGCAATTAAAACCACAAGAAAAACCTTCCAATTTCTGCAAAACAATACTATACAATTACTCATTATTTAGTTTTGGTTTATCAAAACTAAAATAAACAAAAGTTAAAAACACCACTGAAAAACACGAAGACTCGCTAAGCACAAATGCCTTTCATTTGTGCTATTAGCGAGAATACCAAATGACTAATAACGGTCGACCGTAGGAGAGGTTGGTTTTTGGGCGGCTGACGGCGTCAATTTTACCTGGATTTTACAATCGGAAAATCCCAAATTATCATGAGTGTGGCCCTGTTGCTATGTAGGTAAACATTTTCAGTGTTCCAACCACTATATTTATTAAAATACTGCAAATTTTGTCAATGTTGCCAACACTATATTGGATTTTAATTGAAAAACACTAACTTTATGAGAACTGCGCATGTGCAAAGGTGTACAGCAACTCTCCCAGTGTGGGGTCAAAAATTCGTGCGCAGGTCTATTGAAAATATATGGGGAACATTTTCTATTAGCTATCCGTTTTATTTTTCAGATCATTGATTTTCACCGGTAACTTATAAAAATAGCAGGAAGCAACTTATTGAAAAAAATACAATAAAGAAAATTCAATAAATAGGAACGAAAATTCCTTGAATAAAACATTATACAACTAAACGGATAAGAAAATAACTGGCATACTTACTCTCACGTCCGCAAATATACTACATCCATTTTCGTCAAATCCTCGAATGCGGCAACTTTCGTATTTTGCATATTATCTCCACAAATATATAGCTTTCTTATCGCACTATTCTCGACTCGCGTAAATAATTTTTCAGTTTCACTTCGTTATCGTCAACTTGACATATTCAATATTTTCCAATTTCACTTCATGTCCATCACTTTGCTACTAATATTATGGAATTTATTCAAATAATTAAAGGTTTTCCGTGATTTTTTTACAACACAGCGTGTCCCAAATTTGATAGTCTATGTCTAATAATTTTAATTTAGTTTTTACATGGTAATTTGGATATAAATAAAGAAGATATATATAGCGTGTCTTCGGAATTTTTACCAAATAGTAAACTTTTTAATTATCAACTTTACGAAAAAAGTGTCTCTTTACAGTGCCGTATTATCCATTATGCTGACTAGGCTACAGCCTAGAGCGCCATGAAAAATAGGCGCCAGACAGGGGAGTTTTTAAAAAGTTTAGGTTGGATGGGGATTTTGGTGACTAATTTGTCTGTGAATAAGGTGCTTTGAAATGAAATGGGCGCGAATAGGAGGGAATTACTTTTATTTCGGGTGGTGAATTAAGGCGCCTGGCACTCTTAATAGGCGCAATAGAAGAAAGGAACTTTTTGTTTTGGTGGAAAATAGGCGCTCCGGGAATTCTAGCCTAGGGCGCCTCATACAGTTAATACGACCCTGTCTTTTATTAAAAGTCCTGCTTGTTTTCAAATTAAAATAACTGGCATACCACCAAACTTTAAAGGATAATTTCTTATGTCATTATATGAAGAAAAGTTCTTATAAAAATATGTCCAGAGTTGCTTTGTTTCTGAGATACAGGGCGTTAATTATTTTTTAAAAGTCGGTTTTTATCTTAAATACGAAGCCACTTACAAAAAAATGTACTACACTAAAAAGTTAAATAGTTAGTTGCTTTATAGGAAAAAATTATAAAAACTACATAAAAAGCCAGTGGCGTACAGTGGGCACAACAGCCAATATTATTGAGAGAAAAATGTACGCCACTGACTTTTTATCTAGTTTTTATTTCTTTTTCCTATAAAGCAACTAAAAATACAACTTTTTAATACAGTACATTTTTTTGTATCTGTCTTTGTTTTTAAGATTTAAAAAACAAACTTTTAAAAAATAATTAACGCCATTTATCTCAGAAACGAAGAACTCCGGACATATGTTTATAGGAACTTTTCTTCATTAAATGACATAACAAATCACCCTTGAACGTTTCGTGCAGTAGTTAGGAAATACACTGTATATTAATTTGGTAAAATTTCTTTTTAAGCCACCCTGTACATCTAACATCAAGCAGGACTTCTTATGAAGAGGCACATTTTTTCGTAAAGTTAATAATTAAAAAGTTTTCCATTTGGTAAGAACTTCCGAAGACACGCTGTATTTTATTATTTGCTTATATAATTTAAAGAAGGCACTGGCTAGACGGTTTTGCTCAATTATAAGAAATTTACGTATATGAAAACCGCCGACAATGTAAATTAATTTGTTATTACTGGCGGTTCTTACTTATTTTATTGGTAGATGCCGCCGTCCGGTATAAAAACTATAAAAACCGGCAAATAAAAGTGTAAGTTATCCTAACCTTAATAATTATTTATTTTGTTCTGCCGTAAACAAGAAGTTTTCTTGTGATTTTATTGTTTAAACTTATTTTTTTTATTGACTAAAAAATAAAAAATAAAACTGGAAGAAACGTTTGACACCTACGAAGATTTGGTCGAAACTAAAGTATTAAAAAAAAATTAACGTCTTTTTGGAGAAGAAAAGCAAAGAGTATTTTGTGGCGAAAAAAAATTGTTTTAAGGAACTAAAACCAAAGTATATTACAAATGAAAGTGTGCATGTATTGAGGGTGGAAAAAACTTTAAATTATTAGGTAAAGAAAAAAGTTACAATGTAAATAACTTATGAACACTGCTTATTTCTTCAATCATATCATTAAGATTTAAGAGAAGTCAGAGTTTCTTTATGAGAAGGGGTTTAGACATAAGCAAGACCGGGGATAGCTTTTGTCAGGGACGTGAGGGTGTGAAAATTACGATTTCGGTTGGCAGTTCTGTTCAAAGTTGGTAGCATTATCAGCCGATGACAGAGTCGTGCCTTGTCGAAGCTTTGTTTGGTAAAAACTGTGGAAATTTGCCATTTTCATTTTGGTTGTATATTTTGCAAGGATTTCCAGTTGTTAATGTTTTTGGTTAGTTTAGAGACTTCACATATTATTGGTTCGGACTCGTTTTATTTTAGAGACTTTGATAGTGTTTAGTCGAATAGTTTTCAGTCATTCGTGTTTGTATATACATATGATACTGATGAGTGTCCGCTAATTAATGGTACACAGAAAAACCACAGATTTCTTATGCGAAAATATCCATTCAGGATTTAAACAAACATACCTATATCCAAAAGTTAATGATAAGGAATATACGGGGTGTTAAAGGGATATAAATATTTTTATTCATGCATTTCGATAATTTCTGATATGTTTTAAACATTTTAAAAAACTAGGTATCCAGGAGTTTTTAGCTATCAGCTATTTATATCTGAGCAGTTGTAATTATAGCTAATACGATGTTATTGAAGGTACATACTTTCGGGTGCACTGAACAACTAAAACGTGAATACCTTAAAAACGGTTGTCAAGACCGATTCTTACTAAGTATACCTTTTTTGTGTAGAAAGCATAGAGAAGCTTACTAGTTTACATACATACAGAGTAGTAACAAAAAATTGAGTAGTTTTAGAGAATTTTAAATAGTGTACCCATTGCCCTCTAGTCTACACACAAAAATTAATATTAGATCTGAAAAGCTAATGTTTAAAAACCCCGAGATACCGTTTTATTAAGATATTTAAAAAGGGGGAACAATTATTGAAATAAATTTACTTTTTTTTTACTATGACACCCCCGTATCTTCCTTATTATAAACTTTTGGATATTAGGTATGTTTGGTTAAATCTTAATAATTTGGCATATGGAATCTGTGGTTTTTCTGTGTACCATTCATTAGCGGACACCTTGTATACAAAGTTTTTAAAATGGTTTTTGACTTACGGAACCATGGAAAATGTTTTGCTCTGCCAGGTACCTCATCGTACTGTCGTCGCTTTGATCATTTTTAATTTTCAATATTTAAACCACATTTATGTTTTTGTTTTAGGTTCTGCCTATTAAAATAATCCAATAAATTTCGTTTACAACATCCAGTTCTTTTTGTTTTCTCCTAAAATCAAACATGGCCGAAAATGGCCCGACTTGACGTCACAGCCGCGCTAGCCAATATGGCGAATGTCGTGACCTTATCTCATCAATCGACTTTGAGAGAAGTATTTTAAGTGGGCACAAAAGCTACAGGGTTAAGTGTGTTGACACATTAGCCCACAGGTTCCAAGTTCGAATTCCGGGTTCCTACCTTTTTTTTCTTTTTATGCATTTTTTATCATTTTTAATTTTTATTGTTCCTAATTTATTATTCAGACAAAAATTTCCCACTTTTTAAGAATTTTAAGTTATATCTAATTGCTGTCTTTTATGCTGACGTCCTAAGTCAAATTTTCTTGCTAACCGTATTCGTCTTAATGGTTCAAACGGTATTCGAAAATGACAATATAAATATGAGAATCAAGAAAATGTAGGTTTTCAAACCGTTACGTCACAGCCCAATAAATTTTTAGGTTATGACTATGATTTTTATTTTTAGGGTTAATATGTACGTTAGTTTACACCCAATATAAACATTTTTCAGTTTGCCATGTAAAAAGTTTACAATAAATGACCGTTTTTAATGAGTACGATGCATACGCCCGCCCGCCCGACAGAGATAAGTATATTATTTTTAATCCATAGTCCGGGATGTATTCAAACACGGTTAAATACCCGACGTACATAACGTCACCGTTTAGCAAGAATATGTAATAATCAATTTTAAGCGGTCTACCAATTATAACCGCGGTAATAATTGGTGACAACTTTGACGTATAATACATTGTTTAAACGTCAACATAACCGATTGGTAAATACCGTTTTTCGCCCAAAATTGATGAATGTTTTTAAAATGTTTTGAACCGTATTAACAACAAAAAATGGCTCTAATAAGTTATTTTTTGGCCTTTTCTCCCAAGCACCAAGCTGACGTCTTATTGACGTCTCTTTTCAGTCATTTTTGGTCACATTTGGTCATCAAAGACGTCATAAGATGACAACAAAATGACGTTAAATTGACCTCTCTAAGTCACAGACAAAAGACGTCCCGTTAATGACGTCATAATGATGTCTTTAAAATAACAAAAATTGACGCATATACTTTTTTTTAAGCTAAAACGATAGGATATTTTATTTAAAAATTAAAATGGGAAACAACTCCCTACTGCTTGCAATTTCCTTGCACTGCAAGCAAAGAGTACAAATTACTAGGTCACATCTCTCGGGGCACTGTCCAACCTGGAGATGCAGATTTTTACACTAGCCGAAGATATTTTTTCAAAGCTAATTGAAATCATCAACCGCAGACTCGTCTCGGACTATTTTGGTCTCATCGGTACGGTTTAGGCGATAAAAAGCGAAGATGTTGAATAAGCGTAGTAGTTTATTGTCCATTACGCCATCTATCGGTAAAGTTTTTTCCTATTTCGGTTTTGTAAAATTATGAGTCTTATTTTTCTGTCATATGATATTTCGGTTGGATTTTGACACGAATCACATAATGTCACAAAATTTTTCTGGCGGGTTTTCTAAACATGACGTCATTAGATTTTTATGAGCTAGTATGACGAAAAATGACGTCGAAAAGACGTCACTTTAACGACGTCAAAAATACGTCATTAAAATGACGTCATAATTTTGGTCTGATGACGTCCTATGACCAAAAATGACTTAAAAATGACATCATAATGACGTCAGCTTGCTGCTTGGGCTGCCGGACAATATTTTTTTAAGTGTTTTTTGGTTCTGTATAATATTGGGTCCATGTGACGAAATAGTTTTATAAGGTGTTTTTTTAAATTATAGGCTCTTGATTAAGTTACAATTCATCCATAACGCGTTGGGATAAATACAATAGGGGTTTTTATTTGCATGTCCCCATTTCGCTATACTACTCCAATTTGTTTTTCCAGAGGGTTCTATTAACTAAACTACGATATTAAACAATAAAACCACAAAAAAAACTAAACGCTTACGGCATAGCAAAATAAAAAATTATTAAGGTTAGGTTAATTTTAAGTATTATTCGGCAGTTTTTAATAGGGTTTAAAGGCATTGCAGCCGGACGGTGGTATCTACCGATAAAATAAGTAAAAATCGCCGGTAAAACCAAATTAATTTACATTTTTGGCAGTTCTCACATATGCAAATAGATAAAACCACCGGATGGTGGTTTTCTTCTCTTAATTGAGCAAAAATTGCCGGCGGTTGTTTAACCAGTTCCTTGTAAGAAATTATAAAAAAATTTACACACATTTGTTAAAAATATTTGTTCAGGTGCCCCTTAGGGTGCACAAGTGTAGTAATATAAATTAATTAAATATTAAACAATTAGCACTGTTAAGGTGTAAAATTATATACACATATACAGTATGTCCATGGATGGACTTAACTATACCTGTATAATATTTTGTTTTTATTATTTCGAAAAAAATTATCTTAAACATTTTTTAGTTTCGTCCAAATTGCCAAAAGCTGTAATGAAAAGTGTCCTATGATATACAGGGTGGTCCAAAATCGTAAAAATATCATTAAAAAAAATATATTAATTATTAAAACTACTTTATTAAAAATCATTAAAAAGTAATATAAAAATCTAATAAATGTGTTTCTTATCGCTTATGATTACATGGGAAAATAAAGTGTAAACTAAAATAAATGTATTTTTGTTCATAAATAATTATTTTTTCTTTTTGTATACAAATGATTTATTTATTTTTTCTTATTAAAATGGGTAGTTAAAAAATATGTTTAACCGATTTTTTTTTGCAAAATAACATTTTCGTTATTTTGAATCTTCCATTTGTAAAAATAATTTTTTTAAATGTTTACCTCAATTTTACCCATACATCATAACTAATAGGAAAAAATGAATTATACACTTTTGATTACTTTTTTATGCTGGTTAATTACATAGTTTCTAAAATATATTTTTCTGTTTTTTTTTTTTAATTTTAGAAAAAGCAAACATTTTTTAAAGAATACCTTTCTTTTCGAAATATTAAAAATAATATTAAAAAATACAGGTATAGTTAAGTCCATTCGTGGTCAGTGGTCATATTGCATATTATGTGGAACTACAATTGGTTAAAGGGAGAGAATATTCATTTTTTTACATATTAAAAGCTACGTTAATTAAGTGTGAAATTTTTTTATGAAATACCATACGTGCTTAAATTATTTTAGAATTTTTTTCTTGGCCACGAATATTTCTAGAAAATTTAAATTTTTAAAATATTTGTGTTCCCGAAGAAAATTCCAAAAATAAATAAAGGTCTATGCTGGTTTAAACATTTCTTATTTGGGCACCTGATAAAATTTTACCTGGCCTGACCCTTTTTTTCTGGTTTAGTCACCTCGATATAAATGTATAATGTTTTCTACCCCTAAGGTGGGCCTAAAATTCTTAAGTGGATTTATGAAGTGTGTATTAGTCTTGGGTTTAATTAAGGAATTAAAAAATTATATTTTACCTACCAGAACTAACTATAACCCCCACCTTATACTCAGTAATAATAACAGAACTATTGTAATTCAATTTGAGTTGTAATACAATGAGGTAACATTCTAACATTTTTATACAAAAAAATGTAAAAAAATTAAATAAAAATAGGTTCATAATTTTAAATAACTTCTGGAGGGTGCTCAAATAAGAGGGCGGTTTTTTTTTAAAAGGTTTAAAAGCCTGAAATTTCTAGTAACTGTAAAAAATGTACATGACAAGTTTTCTTACTTTAACTTTATGCTAAATCGATAGTGAGCATCAAAATTGGGACATTCCTTCTTACAAATAATTCCAAGAAAAACATTTATACCACACATTCCTTATAAATGATCCATCGTGCACTTGAAACCGAAGGTGAAACAAAAGAAAAGCGACGATAGATCGACGAGTCAATTGTCACACGGCCACTTCGATTAATTGTTCACTATACAAAATCGAGTAAGCTGGTTTTAGAAACAAATAAAAGACAATCACATGTCTGTAATGAACAAGTTAAACAGTACAACAGCAGGTGAAAATACTGCTAAAGAATTTCACGAATCAAGCAGGCTATGGCGGAGAAAGTTGGCGATTTTTGTTTGATAGTTCTCTTCATCAGCTGGTTGGTGCTACCGGCCTGCAAGCTGGTATATCTGTCGTCAGGTTGTTGATATAATTAGTTTTAAAAGTTTAATTTATTGTTTTAATTGGAATATACAGGGTGGCACAGCGTGTTGTTTGTTTCCAGTTTTTTTCTTGGATTTTAAGCGAAACTGCTAATACATTTTATGGTATAACAAAAAGTAATTTTGTTGGGAGTACTATCAACATGTGCCTACTCTTTTAGTCTAAATTTAAATTATTTATAAAAACTTTTTTTCAATGATATATCACAACATGGTGTTCATTTTCAAGATGGCGGCCAGAGATTACCTTTAAAGTAAAACAAGTACGACTAATATCTATATTTTCCTTAAAATAATATTTTTGCTTGGTAACCTGTAATAAATTAAAAAAATATATATTACTGTAAAAGGCAGTAGTAGTATGTTTTTTTTAATAATTATGTATATTTCTTATTTTTATGTTATTAAGGAAGAAAAATAATATTTTCTTTTAAATATTTTAAATTAAAAGGTCTCCATTTTATTTAATTTTTACACTAAGATACGTTCTTTTATTAAACAATGATTGATGATTCTAACATCTGAACCGTTTGGTATATTCTAATAGTCTAAGATGCCAAAATCTGCAAGTATAGATGGGCCCATTTTTAATTCATTCTGAAGGCGATGCCGCTAAGTACACAAAAAATGATAAAGTAAACAAACCTTTTCGAATGTACATAGCCTCGGACAGAGCCTGATTACATATTTTTAGATAAATAATAAAAAATCCATTGCTTAAACACGTATCACCTACTTACAAAACATTCTCTTATTTCGCCTCTGCCTACTATAAAACTGGTGGCACGTGGCGTGGTACTAGAAACTCGTAGGATTAAATATTTTTTGCTGCAATAAATCATTGTTCACAAAAGGGTTTCTTTACTTTATCATTTTTTGTGTACTTGGCGGCATCGCTTTCAGAATGAATTCAATATAGGCCCATCTTTATCTGTTTTTTAAATACAACCTATTTTTTTATGAATGATACATGGTAGCAGAATAGATTACACCATGGTTGCCTGAAAAAATTTGGCTGCAATTACCTTTAATTAAATTTAAGGTAATTTCTTTTTGTAGATTAATTGCAGGTACATGTTTTTAGGTGGAGCTCTCAGTCAGCCGCAAGAACGGGTTGCTACCATACGAATTAATTTTTCTACTTCTCTTAGGCTGGTAATATACAAAGTGTTACGGAATGTATTAAGAAAATATAAGGACAGATTCTACATCAGAAAATATAAAGAAAAGTTTATATAAACATGACTCCGGAAATGCATTATTTTTCAGATACAGTAAACTTAAAAAAAATCGGGTTTTTTATAATACTTTAAATATAAATTATGCAATTTTAATAAAATTTGGCAATGTTGTTTCTAGCAAAAGAGATTAATTTAGACCTAACTTAATTAAATTTATTTGACACTGACAATAAAATGTACGCAACTTTTGTTCAAATTTTATATTTAATTATTATTAGGCAAGTAAAAATACAGCTTTTACTTTTAACTTATAAGTTTTTTCCGAACTTGTTTAGTCGTTGAGTAAAATCCACTTAATTGCATACTCCTGAACTACACAAGGAACAGGAAAATTTTCTTTTAAAAATAATTTTAATATTATTTTGTTAGAAGGAACAGTTTAAAAATGTAAATTCGGTGCTCTTTGATAAGAAAAAAATCACAAAAAGTTTAAAGCAAATAAATCGGCATGCTTGACTTCGCGGCCGCCTTTGCTATATTTCTTTTATGATATGCCGGTTGATGCAGCTGGTCATCGTACTATGGGATAGAACTTAATTTTTTTGGTCAAAATTCTGAAACTTAACAATCTAACTTAAAATGGGGTGCCTTTTACTGGAAAAATATTATAAATTATTACAAATGCTTTTTAGAAACCTAAAACTTATTATATGTTATTATAAATTTACACCCCCCTTAACATTATTATTTTTTATTCTACAAAATAAACTAAAATGTCAGCTTGTTTGGTTAATTCGGTAGTATTCTAATCAGTAATCCGATGATTATTATCTCATATGATATACAGGGTACGACAATAGGTATGATTTTTTTAAATGGAATACCTTGAATATTATATCGCCACCAAAAAAATGCTACATTTGATGTGTCTATCTCAATTAGTTTCGGAAATATGACCATCCAAATCTGAAAAATAATTTTAAATTATTCTTAAAAGCGTAATAGAGATACATCTTTCCAACTTTGTTTATTTTTTAACGTATAAAATAAATAAAAACACTGTTTTGTTAGGTAGTTTCTGTAGAATCCATATCTTTCATCAGAGTGCTTTTATCTTTTAGGATATACAGTGTAGGACAAAACTTATTAAATTTTTAAATGGAAAACCTTGTAAATTATAAAAAAATCTTGTATCTGTCCTTACACTCAGAAGTAGCAAAAAGTAGAAAGGCAATTGTAAGTACAAAACTGATAAAGAAAAAGGTAAACAAATATTTGAGAACAGTAGCGAGACATCGCGAGATTGCATCGGAAACACAACAATAGCTCTTATTATTTAAACTCTTTTATTTTTTTAGTAAACAAGGCTAATAATAAACCAAGTAGATTAAATGTTGTATATTTATGATTACCTAAAATACATTTTCAAGTTTCTTATTACCCCAATAGAAGTCGTCATATCCTTTTATAATTTTGCGTACATGTAGTTTGGAGTATCTACTTTGAAATACACAGCATGAGCCATTAAAATTTTAAAGTTGCTTTTTGGCCAAAATAATGGATCTCTATCCCATAGTATATCGGCGCGTCGCTGTAAAGGATAGCGGCGCCTTTGTATAAAATAGTTCGATTGCAAGCGGCCTTTTTTATGTTTTTTTGTATTATTTTCAGGGGTACCGAATTTGCGCTTTTAAAATGTTCTTACTATAAATAAGTACATAACAAAAGCAACAAACACTAAATGAAATATCGTAACCATTTAAACTTACAAATTTTTCCAAATTAGGTGTTTTAAAAATTTTGATCCTAATTTTTGTGTGGTCCAGAGATATTAAATTAATTTAATATTATTTTATTTCTTAAAAATTAAGCACATTACGAAAAAAGTTCATATAAATAAAATATGTATTTTTACTTGCTAAATATAAATAAAATATAAAACTTTTGTAAAAGTCAGTGAAGTACATTTCATTGTCAGAAATAATCGTTTAAGTACTGCCTGAGACGCCACTGGACCTAATAAATTTAATTAACGTGAGTTTAAATTAGCCTCATACAGAAAAATGATGCATTAAAGTGGTATAATGTATTGCGCTATTGTAGAATATCCTAAAAGTTTTTTTGAGCAGAAGCTGTAAAAATAAATTTAGGAGGCGTACCATACTCAATACTCAGCCCTATTTAGGTCTCGTTGGGCTTATACTTGTTAGAAGTTAAAATTTCTTAAGCGGGCCACTAACACTGATCTCAATGGATTGCCAATGTTATAACCTGCGCGAAACAAAAGTTACATTTCATGGGCGAAAAAACCGGTTTGTGCGCAAGCCAGTTGAGGGTAGACGCACCCGGCACCAAACAAACTATCCGCCTTATAGGAAAGAATTTCTTGACGGCGTTCTGGTTTTCTATTCGAAGTACGGTAGCTAAGGAGCGTCACGGTCAGACCGCGGACGGAGGGTACGGGGTGCCGGTGTTTGTATTTTGCCACGGCTTTTAAGTGCGAATGTCGTCCACCCACTGCGCGAAGTCGTAAAAATCTGAAAAATGCTTCTTGCCACTGCAGATCTAAATGTAGGTTATCTATGGCCACTAAAAATCGACTTTACGATTTTAATTATCTATCAACATATTTTGGTGGCTTCTTATGTTAAAAGTAATACCCCAGAACGGTTTTTGAAAATTTAAATTGTTCAACAATTTAAAAGTCATTAAAAATTAAGTTAATTAAGAAATTAAAAAGAAAGGTACCCGCTTTTCGGAACTAACCATACTCTGTAATAGAAAAACGCACATGCGAGTTATGGGTAAACCATAGCTATAGGTAAATATTAATAAATAATAGTTTAAATAAACTAAAAAAACACGCTTTTGTATGCAACCGAACTAAAAATTAGAAAATAATTTTTCATTACAAAGAATTTGTATTACATTAATAAAAGGTCAAATAATGAATCATAATTATATACCTCAAAATAAAATTATAATAAAATTTAAGATAATAACAGAATAATTCACTTCAGAGTAAAAAGCGTGGGGTGCATTTTACTATTTTATATATATTAAGCACCCCATGCTTTTATTCTGAAGTGAATTATTCTGTTATTATCTTAAATTTTATTATAATTCTATTTTGAGGTATATAATTATGATTCATTGTTTGACCTTTTATTACTGTAATACAAACTCTTTGTAATGAAAAATGATTTTCTAATTTTTAGTTCGGTTGCATATAAAAGCGTGTTTTTTAGTTTTTTTAAACTATTATTTATTTTTCATTTTTAGTTCGATATATCAATTAGTTTTCTGCGGACATGTGATATTGAAATGTTTCACGAACTATTTCGTAATCTAATCATTTCATTTAAAGCTTCATTGTTGCATGGGGTTTCAGAACGCAACTACTCCGAACAAGTTTCTGTCAGCCTTATGCTGAGAGTACGTCCAAAACTGCACGCATGCGCAGATCGCGCACTAGCTCTTTCTCTGTTACTCTCCTACAGAAAATCTATAAAGGAATTTATTTATCCTGGCGATCCTAATCAGGATAACGGGATACTGTTTGCAGATTATTGCATTATCATGGGTCCTTGATACGTGTGAAAAGTTTCAAAGAAATCGAATCGCTGGAAGTTGGTGAAAAATTACATACATACATACATACATACATACATACATACAACCCAAGCTAATAATAGCGTGTTAAAAATCAGCGCCTTTTCATCCGGGGTATAAAACCACTCGGTTAAAACCCTTCGGTAGGAATCGGCTTAAATTCTTGTCAAATAACGCAATTTCTGACCTGTATCGCACATATGAAACGGCATTGGCCCGATTTTAATTAAAGTTGCTATATTTTCGCGGGATTTTTAAAGCCGGTGCCGATCGCCCGCACATAGGTCCACTGCTTCATTTAATTTCACTAAAATTATTTTTCCGATCCGTACCGTCCGTCCGATGCCGACGTGTGTGCGCGTACCTCAAACCCGGAAAAAATTGGTCAGGTCAAGTAAAATTTTATTTGGTGCCCAAACCAGAAGTCCCCAAACGGGAAAATATCGAAATAATTAAGCATTTTGTCCAGGGGACCAAACCAGAAAAAAAAGGTCAGGTCAGGTAAAAGTTTATTAGGTGCCCAAACGAGAAGCCCCCAAATGGGAGAACACCAGCGCATTAAAGCGTGGACAGGGAGTTTTTAAGAAATATTTGTTTTACAGATCAGTGCACATTTACGTTAAACAATGAACCCAATCATCAAAATTACCGATACTGGAGCAAAGAAAACCAACACAGATTTGTCGAAACGAAGACGCAATATCCACAGAAAGTAAATGTTTGGGCGGGGATTTTCGGACAACATATTATTGGACCATTTTTTCTTAATCAAAATTTGAATGCAGAATTTAATTTGGAACTACTCGAAGAACTAATTTTACCCGCTTCAAATGATGTATCCAGGGAAAATCAGGAAATTTGATACCAAATGGATGGCTGCCCGGCACATAATACCCTTGCTGTTCGGGAATATTTACACAATGCTTTTAATGGAAATGATATTGGCCTACATCACACCATAAATTGGCCAGCCAGGTCTCCTGATATTTCGCCAAATGACTTCTTCCTCTGGGACTATTTCAAAAGCATGATATACAAGGATAAAAATTACTCTAATTTAGATTAGATAGTTAAAAAATGCTATTTCTGCAGAATGCAATAAAATTTCAATTTACCAGTTAGCCAATGTAAGAAGACAATTTTATGAACGTCTGGGTTATTGTCTAGCAGTCAATGGAGGAATATTTGAAAATCTTCTTAAATCTTAAGTTTATTTCCAACATATTAATTATCGTAATGATATTAATAATTTATTGAAGCATGTAAATATTATAAATGTCCTACCCTATAAAGCTGGCTGTCCATGAGAGTGGTTTTCCGCTCGCAGATGATAAATTCAACGTTGTGATTGGTTAGTGCAAATTTAAAATGCTTTTTCCGCCAATCACAACGCTGAATTATCATACGCGAGCGGAAAACCGCTCTCATGGACAGCCGGCGTAAAGCTACCAAAATGGGGTTATGGATACATTAAATTCGAATAGTCGATTTTTAGTAACCCGCTTAAAAAATTTTGACTCTAATATTTACTTTGGAATTTTGTATGTGGAAATAAAAGATAAATACAATTAAAAAATAAAGCAATCCATTTAATAAATTATTTTTTATAGAATTAAACAGCGTGAAGAAGTTAAAAGTAAACCTTAAACCTAAAAAATGATTGCAGAACGTTTAACATTAATATATTTAGATTTACTATACCTATATTTAATCGACGTATAGTTAAAAATATTTTTAAATATCATTCTTACAGGTAATTCATCACACATTTGTTGCTTTCTTTTGGACTTTTTTTAAATCTTTGTGACAGCGCACGAAGGCTCATGCGTAAGTACCAGAGTACCGTGGGTGTCGAGTAATTAGATGATTTTTTCTCCTGTTTCGTCAACGTTGTCCAAGCACTGAAACATGCAGTTTTCGCATTTTACAGCACCCTTGCACAACGCGGTAGTTTCACCACGGATATTATTTTTATATTACTACAACTTAAAAACGTCTTCCTGGCTGGGGATCGAACCCGGGCCTTCTTGGTAAAATACTCTGTTTACTATGCTACCCTAGGGACTTCCTTGTAAACTAAAGGTGGCGCCTTATCGGGGTTTACAGGGTTTAGCGAAAACTAAGAGAGATCTGATTGCAACATCTCGGTTTCGATTTTTAAACAAAGTTAATGGTGAAACTAAATCATGGCTAACTTAATTCGTTTTGGAGATACAACGTGGTTTTTAAATTTTGTTAATTTGGCTAGGTATTTGTAACCTATGTAAATAGAAAAGTTTTAGGGATTTTTACGTAGTTTTCAGTGGCGTACCTATATTTTTTTCAGTAACTCTTATTTTAAAGGTATAAAACAAAGTTAAGTTTTTAAATAAAACACCTTGTACTGTGTACATTTTATCACCAATAGAAAGGTCGCCCTAAAAGCCGCAAAGCCACATTTGATATATTTATTATGTTATACTTTCGGAAATATAGTAATCGTCAGGAGTTCGATAATAAAATGGCATTTTTAGATAAAATACCCTGTATATAATATCACCATTAAAAACACATTTTAAAGACCTTTAACCACATTTAAAATAATTTTCTCTAACAGTTTTGAAAATAAGACCTATGATTCTTAGTAAGTATATCTACTATTTTTTAGATTTGTATGATCATATTTTCACAACAATAAGAGATAGATATAAGAAATGTGGTATTTTGTCAAACCTCTTTTGAATATCTATGCAACGGTAATATAATATACAGGGTGTTTCGTAAAAATCCTGATGATGGCCATATTTCCGAAACTATTAAAAACAGATATATCAAATGTGGTATTTCTTATAGCACTTTCAAATAATGATTAAATATACAGGGTGTTCCATTAAAAAAAAACAACTTTTTGTTATAACTTTATAATAAAATTAAATGGAAACAATATAGGCACAAATAATCAGAATACCCAGATGCGAAACTGCGGCGAAATACGCTTACTTGTTTCTATGCCATTGAGAAAGAATAAATGGAAAATATCTTTAATTTGTAAAGGTTAAACCGCACAAAGGCGCTAAGGAGAGATTGACTTTTATAGTAATTAATTATGCCGCTTTTTTATATGGGCAAAAGAATAATACACTATTTGAAAATTAAATTTTTCTTTATTAAAAATATTACAAACTAAAAATTTTACCCATGCTTTGAAGGGTAAAATATTGTTAGTAGATGTCACGTTTAGATCAATTTGTAATAAAGTGTCTATACCTGGTTGCACAAAACATTTTAAAAACGATTAAACTAATGGGGGTTTAGAATGTTTAACAAAACGCCATATTTAAAAAAACGTTGTCTTAAAACTGCTTATTAAATTAAATAAAGGTATTCCGTTTTACTAGCTTATTTGTTTAATAAAAAGTTTGGTGTAACTGGGGATTAAAACAAAATAATTGAAAGCAGAGTAACAAGAGTTTCTAAAGAAACCTCGACGCAATCTTTGAAACCAATGTAGATGTTGCCATAGTAATAGGAGTATGTTATTTTTTTGAATACTGAGAAAACACCTAATTTTTCTTTATTTAAAATACAGCCTTTCAAATGGTAGTGCAGCTATAAATAAAAAAAAATAGTTTCCTTCCTTTAGGCACATGTCTAAGTATTTTGTAAAAACTTTGTATTCATGTTAAATAGTTTTAAAAAATATTACTTTTTTAAGATTTATTTAATATTTACCTGATAAAATAGTAATTTTTTTGGAAGGTTCTTAGAATTGTCTGTATTTCTTGATGATAATATCTTGAAAAATATTGTCGGGACGGTAGCGGTTAATAGACGTTTCATTGCGGATGACGAGATAGAAATAAATTTATTTTCAAAATGTACTCCGCACAATTTATAAGTCACCAGATTTTTTCCAAAATCCTCTCTTCCGGCAGACTTAAGCCAGACCTTTGCGCTAAAAAATATGTTTTTATTATAGAAAAACCATCCACATAATTATCCACATATTTTTGTAAATAGAACTTACTACATCAAGAAAATATTTTTAATGCATTTTTATATTAAAAAGTATTATGCTTACGTGAACATTATTGTGTCCGATATTATGTATAGTCTGCACATCGACATGTACGGACTAATTAAAAGTAACTTTATTATATTACAAAATCTCAAATTTATATTTACCTCAAGTGGTCCTTTGGGAACCTAAAAAGTGATTTTCCGCTCCCGGTACAGTATAAATATACACATTTATATCCCACATTAAACGGTAAAAAAAGACACTATACTAACACTTTAATAATAATAAAAAATAAAAGTTTACAAACAACTAAACACAATTAACTAACTTATGCTCACGTTCTATACCAACAAAAATATGGGACTAACTGATACCTAGATGAGCATTGGGTCACGTACTAAATCTTGGGGTGTATATCCACCACGCAGTAGGAGGGACCATAGTAGTAAGAGATTTCAAGGAAAGTTAGTTTCGCATTTGGGTATTCTGATAATTTGTGATATAGGTACGCTACTGAATTCTACGTAAAAATCCCTAAAACTTAACTTATTTAAACTACTTAAATTTACATACTTTTTCTATATTTAATATAAAGCGCGTTACAGGTGCCTGGCCAAATTGAAAAAATTTGGATAACACTCTGTATCTCCAAAACGATTCAAGTTAGCCATAATTTACTTTCATCACTTATTTTGTTTCAAAAATTTAAATTGAGTTTGTGCAACCAGGTTTGTTCTATCTCTTATAGTTTTCGCTATATCCTGCAAGTTCAACGAAAAGGCGCCACCCTTTACTAATATGTATAAAGGTTTTTTTTTTAATCGGCGTCGGGAATAAATATTTTCAAATGCCGTTTTGATATTCGTGTTTCTGAAAATTTCTTGAATTTTCTCGAATTAAATTTCGACCGGGATTTTTAATGATGTTAATTTTCTTCATCTGAATCCGTTATAAGATTTTCATCATCCAAATACTCCGGATGTCATCTGGCAATAATAATGCTATCTGTCAAATTTTCTTTGTATTCGTAGATGACACTTGCTGGGTCTACTTTTGCTGTGGTTCTAGCTACAAGTGGTTCCAGAATCTCGCACTGGCAGCAGTCACATCTCCAGTAGAGAAGCATACCTAAAATAAAATAAAGGTATAATAAAATTGTATTTTTTCCCCGACCATTCAAAAAATGCTGTTTTTTAATTGTTAGGGTAAAGGTAAAGTACTCCATTTTAACACACTACATAAAGTGTTAAAAAAGTATTTTTCCTACGACCACATGTAAAAAGGTAAATAGCACACTGTTTTCATGCATAGAAAATGCCTTATATCACACTAGTGTTGCAAAGTACTTTACAACACTAGTGTTGCAAAGTATAATATAAAGCTGTCATCGCTGTCATTGTTATTTAAAATAAATTTGGAGTTATCAGGCTGTTAATGGGATTTACATTGAAAAAGCAATGCAATATTTTTTTAATGAGGACCTTTTTAATTCTTAAATGATAAAAAGCCACTAGGTAGGTGATTTTTGATATAAAAATATTGTTAAACAGTATAATATATCGCAGTAAGGTAAAGTATATATCACCCCAGTAATGCAAAGTTTTCAATTGTTTTCTTATTTTTTCCGTGAAGACAAACAACTTTTATTGTTTTTTGGTGAATAATTTGTGGTCGTAGGAAAAATAGTGTACATTACTTGTGTGAAAATCACTTTCTTACAAGCGTGGGTTTGTCGCACTCGGCTGACGCCTGGTGCAACAATATTCCCACTCGTGTGAAATAAGTCATTTTCCACCCTTGTAATGAAATATACTATTTTTCACACTTGGTATTAGTGTTTTGTCTCCATGCTTAATACAATTATTTATAAACTGAAGGTCAGGTTACCTTTGAGTTCGCCATGATGTGTCACTTTATTTAAAAATTGACAGTGCGAATAAATTTAATGAAAATTAAAAAAAATATTAGTAATAATAAATTTGGTTGACTATAAATTAAAAGATAATTTATACTGTTTTATGCAACACATTCATAAAGTGTCTTTTTTACTCATGGGATTGCCGCTCTCGCCTAGCTACGCCAATGGCCATGGCAGCCCGTTGGGGAAATATATAGAAAATTAAAAAAAATATATATATAAGAAAGTAAGGTAGAGTTCTCGCCAGTAATAAAAATGCCAGGCTGTCATGACTTCTGTCTCGCTTTCAATTATTCTCCTTTTTGTTGCTCGCACACGATGTAAACGACGCGTTTAGACAGCAATAGTTAATTGCCGTCCTTACTTGTATGACGCTTGTGGCTTTTACTATTGGATTGATCTTTAGCAAAGACAATTGTAGTTTCACTATACCGGGTGTTGCTCCGTCGAGGCGGGACATAGGGAATCCCATGTAAATTTTAAAGTAGTCAAATATTGGCTCCCCTAATTATTTTAGAAAAAAACGCTATTAGGATTTATTGAAGAGCACAGTAAGTTTCCCCCAAAATGAAAATTTGAGCATTTTTCAACCAACCAGTAAAGAGTAAACTGCTTAATACTTCTGCATCGTAGTATCTCATTATGCACCCTGTATTCTAGAAATCAATAATAAAAACACCATATCGATTTATCAGTGACAATTTAGATCATTAATTTATAATGTCATTGCCAAAACTGAACAATTTTATACGGGAATTTCAAAAAGAATCCTCGCATTTTATTTTAGTTTACAGCTAATTTCAACACATGCACTCACAGTTACGCAAGACAATAAAACAAATTTTTTTACATTTAGAAATCAATTTATGACGAAAATATCAGGATTTAATCAAATGCTCAAATATTCCTTCATTAACTGCCAGACAATATCCCAAACGATCATAAAACTCATTTCTTAGGTTGGCTAGTTGGTACATCCATATTCTGGCACATTCAGCGGAAATAGCATTCCATAGCTGGACTAAATTTTCATATTTTTTATTGGTAGCTTAGTTTTTAAATGTCCCCATAGAAAAAAATCGTTTGGCAAAAGATCACGTCGATTTTCTTCACATTTGCAATAATTGATTACTGTGCATGTAGTTTCAAATTTTTTATCGTCCGTTCTATTGTCGATTTACTTGGTATTGGCCTATTGGAAAAATAGGCTGCAAACCTGTCCGCTACTCTTCGATATCTATTTTCCTGGTAAAACCATTTTATAATAGTGTTTTTTTCTTGATTTAAGTAGTTCATTATTTAAGAATGATGTGACATTGATCTGACAACTTGAGAGTAAGAGGTTAAATAATTTTTCTAGTATTTTATTATAAACTTCTAATAATACAAGGCGGGTAAGAAGATAGGAGATTCGTAACATATTTTAGCATTTATCTCTTAGTTGGCGGACTGAGAAGAGCTGAAATTTGTACACTGGGTACAACTTTTCGTGCTCTTTATAAAATCCTAATTATATTTTCTTCTAAAATAATTAGGGGAGCCAATATTGGACCACTTCAAAATTTACATGGGATTCCCTATGTCCCGCTCGACGGAGCAACACCCGGTAGACTCCCCAGACAATGCTAAATTTTTGGTCATCAGTCTGGACGCTGACTTGGCTGAATTTATGAAGCGGCTAATTATACGTACTGTTTACGTGTGTACTCGATAGATACCCGCTTCATAAATGCCACGAAGCGAGCGTCCAAGCTGATGACCAAAAATTTAGCATTGTTCTGAGTGTCTATAGTGAAACTACAATTGTCTTTGTCTTTAGCAATAATATCTAAAAAGTCATTTGACAAATGTGGTACTACATGGACGTATATACAGGGTGTCCGGAAAGGTAAAGTCAAAAATGATAGGGGTGATAAGTTCTATCTCGCTTCCTTAAGCCATGTACAGACTTGGAAACAATCGGTGCAACATTGTCGGCCGACTGTATCTTTGTTCAAAAATTCTTGAGCAATAAACTTGGCCGACATTTACAGATACAAGTGTTTCGCGTCCACACTAGTTTTGGCCAAATGGGAATCGCTGAAAGCGTGGTGGCAGAGAGAATTTCTACGGGAAGGAGGAAGGAGTTTATTACGACAATTGAATAATGTTTATCTCTATGTTTTTAATAAAGATCTTTCCTAAACATGAAAGATTCTTAAGTATTTTGATGAAAATTAAGTTTTTTCAATGACAGAATAAATCGTTTTCAAAATCAACAAAATTAAACATTTTTAACCTACACGGTATCAGCTAAGTGAAGTGAAAAGGTTCACAGGCATTGCGTGGAGAAAAGACGGTCTAACGCCTGTAGAATACCAACAGGTAGAGATTAAATAAACAATGCCGGCATCTAAACAAGGTGACACCCCACAAAGTGCGTCGATATGTGGACAAAAATGCCAAAATAGAGATTTTGATAACAACTTAAATGTATAATATGGAAATATGTACAGTAAGGATAATAAAAGTCCTACCTCCTCCTTTATCTTTTGAATGGGACAAGATATTGATATCGGGTGAAACTTGGATAAAAGGGTGTCACTTAAACTACTTTTGGCATAAAAACGATTCCGGTCACGTGGCCTACAGTTAAGAGCGCACTAGCAACTTTTTTTTCAAATGGAAAGGGAAACCTCGTTTTAAAGGTCCTCTAATTCTCTACTTAACACCACTTTGTTATTTTTTTAAATCGACCCCGCCGTTTCAGACTTACAAGCCCATGCGATTAAAACCGTATTACTTTTACACTATTTAGGTCAAATTTGAAACGGTTCTAAGTCTGGAACGGCTGAACCGATTTTTAAAAACAAAGCATCGTTGAGTAAAGAATCAAAGAATCTCTAAAACGAGTGGTATATGACCTTCCTTTCAATTTGAAAAGAAAAAGTTGCTAGTGCCCCTGGTACTAGGACACATGACATATATTATTTATGCTAAAAAGAAGTTTAAATGACACCCCTTTACCCACAATTTACTCGACCTCGTTGTCTTGTCCCATTCAAAGATTGTACCCTATTTAATTATTAATTATAGACCTATTTAAGTGCACTATGACTAATGCGATTTTTGTTCCAAAATCTCTATCTTTCAACGCTCTGTGCATCGTTCCTGCTTTGTTGTTGCTTTACTGGCCAATTTACCTTTTTAACGTGTTTATGACACAACATGTCCGAATGGGAATTGCTTCAAAATCGGTGTATCTGCGGTCGCACAAACCTGCCGATGTTTTCCATATTAAATGGAAAACAGGCGACTCGCCGATTCCTTTGATCAAAATGCCGACCGATGTTGCTGCGGCATTTGCAGAAAGTCTGCCGATCGATGTGCAACAGTTAAGATACAGTCGGCCAACAGATGTTTTCGCCGATTGTATCCAAGTCTGTACGTGGCTAAAACAGGCGACTTGCCGAGTCATTTGATCATAACGCCGACCGATGTTGCCGCGGCGTTTGCAGCAAGTTGGCCGACCGATGTGCAACATTCAAGATACAGTCGGCCAACAAGTTTTTCGCCGATTGTATCCAAGTCTGTACGTGGCTAAAACAGGCGACTTGCCGATCCATTTGATCATAACGCCGACCGATGTTGCCGCGGCGTTTACAGCAAGTTGGCCGACCGATGTGCAACATTCAAGATACAGTCGGCCAACAGAAGTTTTCGCCGATTGTATCCAAGTCTGTACGTGGCCTTAGGGAGTTATTAACCTTCCAAGTTAGAATTTAAAAAATGTATTTAAATCATAACTTTTAAACGGTTGCCACAATAATATTATTATTTGGGCATTTAAATTAACTCATCCCAATGCTTTTTTCCATAGGCAAATGATTGAGCAGTAACTTATAATTATACAGGGTGAGACGATTTTTTTGTTTATTGTATGTATTTTTTTACAGGGGTGAAAAATTTGACATTTTGATTTAAGCGTTTGATTCTTTTATCATTTTCGTACATTTAAATCGATATATTGGGCGGTTTTTCATAAAACCGCAGTTTAAATCTACACATTTGATAAAGTTTTTAAAATAACTATGGTAAAATTATTTAAAACGGTCTTTATTTGTATTATAAAGTTAGAAAGACTTAATAACACCATTTTAAGTTAATTTCACCAAATTTTAATAATTTTCTCAAACACTGAATTTTTTTATTGCGTACAAAATGGTGGTATGCCTGGATTTAAAATGCGATTATGGAAAAAACGGTCCAAGTTATCGATTTAAGTAAAGTGGACCTTTTTGTACAGAAATGATGAAGGAATTAAACGGTTAAACCAAAATGTCAAATTTTGCACCTCAGTAAAAAATGCATACAAAAACGAAAAAAATTGTCTCGCCCTGTATAATAATAATAATAATAATAATAATTTATTTGTTCCAAAAACTGTACAAAAATATAAAATACCTCACAAGAAGTGTAGAACGTGTCACATATTAAAATTTAAAAACTTAAGCCTAAAATATTTAAAAACAATGTTTAATACAGTAAAAAATAAAATAAAATAATATTTAAAATTCATACAGTCAGAATATCACAGGAATGTTGAAGAAACTTTATGACTTATTATAACTTAGTGCGCAATCATTTGCCTATGGAAAAAAGCATTGGTATGAGTTAACTCTAATGCCCAAATACATTTATTATTAGGGCAACCGTTCAAAAGTTATAAATGAAATACATTTTTTTATTTCTAACTTTGAAGGTCAATATCTCCTTTAGGAAGCGCGATAGAACTTTTTTATATGAAGTACCAACATTATTATGGCTCACTCTATTACCCCTATCATTTTTGACCTCACATTTCCGGACACCTTGTATAGCTTTACTATGGGTGGGCGAAGGGGGAGGCTCTCAAAATGATCAATTTGAAGCTTAAAAAAAAGGTCCCCCTTTCTAAAACCATTTTTGTTTCCTCCCTTCTATTCAAGTTGTTATTAGTATGAAAAATTTTTGGAAGAGCAAAAAAAGGTCCTCACTCTGAAAAAACATGAATTTTTCTGATTGTGCTACTACAAAATATTCTCTCTCCTTCCTGTATCGTAAAGGAGAGGATCCCCATAACCGTACGCATTACAAACATGACAAAGGATTTTTTCATTTAAATTTCCCTTCTTCCTCATGCTGAGGGGGGAGGTTTCAAATCTCCAAATTCACCCCTTTATATACGCCCTTTTGAACTTTTAGCTTAAATTCTACGTTCTTGACAAAATGGCGAAAGTAAATTTATTAAAGCACTACCTGTAACGTCAGACCAAACAAACATTCTTTAGATGATAAAAAATTTACTCTAAAAGAAAAACAACATTAAATTTTCTTTTATACTGTCCCCTAAAATAAAACTTTATGTTTTTTTTACCTAATGTATCTTTGTTTCGGGTCCACCTTAAACAAAGTTAAATTTGTGTTATATCACTTAACTTGCGAAAGAACTAACGCAAACAAATTATGTGACAAGGGACACCGTAAGGATTTCTTAAAACTTTCTTTATTTGTAAAGTAATATTACTTTACAAAGTAAGATAGTATTTTGTGACGTATTTTGCTGGTAAAAAATACTTATCTTCCCCAAATAATAATAAAAAAACGAAACTTGGTTTTTATCGTTTTGGGTTTTTTATCGGAAGGGTGTCCAGTAACAAACATTAAGGGGTGATTCTATAGTAAAAACAAGGGCAAAAACTTCATATTAACATATTGTAGCATTTTTATTTTTAAATGATGCTTTCGATTTAATTATAACAATTTTATTAACAAACCGGCGCATTCGCCTAAAATGACAATATTTTGGCCCTTTAATTTTTAATAATTTAAATTGTGGGATGCAGGAGTACGGCAGTCTCGGCAGATCGTGCTACCGCGCAACACACTGTTGCAATATCGTCCTTTTTCTTTACTTTATTTAATTTTTATTCTACTTATAGAAACAAAAATTCCTGGTGTGTCTCGTTTTTTCGGCAACTTTGGCAAAAGCCACTAAACTTTGAAGGACAAGACGGAAAACTGCCTTCAGCAGCCTCTCTTACCTTGACCGTTTGCTGCTGGCCATAAGTGTTTTTAAGCTATTTTTAAACCTAAATCTATTTTTTTTTGAACAAAATTGTATTAATTTTGTGTTTGTGAACCCTCTGATAGAGGTAAGGAATTAACTCAAAATTTTCTAAAAACATAAGGGTAATTTTTGCAAAAATTCTTTGCAGGGTTTTTTTTTTTGGGTACATTCCTGGGGTACATTTCACCATCCAGTCAATGTAGCTTGTTTTACCTTTGCTTACTAGTTTTACCTTTGTTACTAGTTTTACCAATTTACCTAATTCATCGGAAATAAGCATCCAAACATAAGCCAAATACAAGACACCCCTGGAATCAGCACAACAGGCCAGGTTTTTTTGGTATTACCTACATTCTTTGGTATTGTTTCTCTCTATAGAAATTGAAAAATTTGATATTATTTTCTTTTGTTTGATAAGCAAAAACCTTTTTTGCACAATTTTTCTAGTGTATTAGGAATAATAACCAAATAATTTTATAGAATAAGAAATAAACGTTTGGTATTCTTGAAATATTATGGCAGTTTGCCAAATTTAATGTGTATATATTAATTTTTATTTTATCTAACACTCTTACTTAGATTTTTTCTAAGCATTGTAAATAAATTTCTCAAAAAAGGAAAAATTCTTTATTATATGGTTTGTAGAGCTTATCTCAGTCTTTTATTTCTTTATACAACTAAATAAACCTAGCTCTCTTAATTCTCAGTTATAGAGACTATGAACATTTTTTTAACTGAGTGGCGCCCTAAATATATGTGTACAGCACTCCTACACACTCCCATAGTGCCTACCGACGAAGAGCTGCCGTCCCCACGTGGTTACTTTATTTTTAAAAAAGTACACCGCAATATAACCTATATTCCACACACCATCAAGAACCCCAAACAATCCAATAACAAACCCTGGTTTTCCAAATCTTGTGATAAAGCTAGAATTTTAAAAGTTCAGGCTCACAAGAATTTTCTGCAGAATCCTAGTCCAGGAAACCGACAGGCCAGCATTGAAGCAAGAAACTACTACAATCAAACAATTTCTGAAGCCAATCGTATTTAAAACAAAGTTCTTTCTTGCTCAAATGGCAGCAAATCTTTCTGGTCCTTTGCGAAAAACATAAGTAGGAATTTTTGTACCAGTTCTTTCCCACCACTAACTTTGAAGATGAAATTATTTCAACCGCTAAAGGAAAGGCAGAACTATTTGATAAACAATTTGCTGCCTCTTGCTCTCTTGCCCATCGTCGGGCTGTGGGGGATTTTATCGCTTTTTATAGGTACTTCCATGGCTTCTGCTCTGAAGAATTGTCCAGTATAGTTCCTCCACTCACGGTTCCCAACAGAGAAACTCGTGGCTCCGCGCATATGCATCCCTACACGGTCCAACTGGACAGGCCCCGAACTTCTCACTTTGTGCGTTCTTTATCCCTAGAGTTTCTAGATTGTGGAACCTGCTGCCGGCGGAGGTCTTTTCCTTCCCTCCCAAATCTTCTAGTATTTAAGTCCCGTGTCAACACACTCCCTCTGCCCTCGCTTAAGACAATCCACGGTACGTTAGTATTTAGGCTTTAAGCCTTCGTGGTTTGTCCAAAGATTTAAAAAAATCCAAAACGTCTTAGTCTATGAACCACGAAGTTTTATTTTTTTAATATTGTTTTCTTATAATAACTTTAATACCCATTTAGATATTTAAAAAAATGCAAAACAACCTTTGTACCAGAAGACATTTTTGGCATACAAAAAAATATCACTGTCGTCCATGAGGGGTTTAAGGGTAAATATTTTTAAAGACAAAATGATACGCCACTGCATTTTTTAAAATAAATTGTTTTTTTTAAATCCCCCTTTAGTTAAGAACAAATTTGATTTCCTGACTTTTTTTAGTTGATGTACGGATTTCGCATAAATAAATAGAAACCATTTTTCGGCTCGGTAAAATTTTATCGAATTAAAGAATAAATAACGAAGGATATTTTTTTACTGTAGAATTTGATATTAAGAATACCACCTGACAATGCCAAAAATGGTTTCTATTTATCTACGCAAAAACCGTGAATTAAATAAAAAATTTAAGAAAATGCAGTGGCTTACTATTTTTCCTTAAAAAATATTTATGTTAAACCCTCATGGACCACACTGATAAAAATTATTTTTTTACTTTTATACCGAAAAATGTCTTCTGGTGCAAAAGATGTGTTTTCCTGTTTTAAAATTATCTGAGTGGGTAAAAAGTTATTATAAACAAAACAAATTAAAAAACAACCTAGTTCAAAAACTAAAACGTTTAGGACATATGTTAATATCAAGTATTTTTATAATTTTTACTATAGAATCACCCCTTAAAAATTGTCGGTTGAGTTACTGGACACCCTGTAGATAGAACTATCTATTTCTCCGTGTCTGCTTGATAAAAAAATTTATCGTTTTATCTTATTCGTAGCACCCTAGAGTAAGAATTAAAAATAAAAAAATATTTAGAGGTTAGATGTCAAAGAGTAGCAAATCCACTGTCGTATGTACTTAAAATGTCATTTTCTATTGACATACTTAAAAATATACAGGGTGTCTTATTTAACATAGAAAAGTGGGATCATTTTCGGCTTAACTAGATTTGATTGAAAAAATGGAGTTCGTGAAACGATGCACATTTATGTGATATATCCATGGACCCAATTTAATATTGATATTTTAAAAACTAAAAAGTTATAGGGGTGAGTCACCCGGTACTTAAAATGGATTTTCTTGAAAAATACCAAAACAATTTTGTAAAACTAAAAACTATTAAAAAAATAATTTAAAACCCTTTAAAATAAAATATTACTTGACTTACTTTCTCATTTGAACTTTTTGACGTTTGTATAGGTAGGGAAGGGGATTACTAAACACATAGGTATAGTATTTTTTAAAATCTTTTAGACATCCACGAGGCATATGCCTAAATACCAGAGTACCGTGGGTGTCGGGTTATTAGATATTTAACCCATCGTTCCCCTGTTCCGTCAACGTTGTCCAAGCACTGAAACATGCAGTTATACATTTCACAGAATCTTTTAGACAACGCGGTAGTGCCATCACGGTCGTTAGTTTTAAATAACTACTACCTAAATATGTCTACCCCGCTAGGAATCGAACCGGCTACTTTTGGCTTCAAAGATCAAAGCTCTGTCCACTGCGCCACGGAGGAGACTAGTGACTGAACTGAACTGACTAAATTCTGACACAAATGGATGTCCCCCTAAATCAACAAGTACACACAAGTTGTAGCACATGGGTGTTTCCCATCTACGGTAAGAAGCTTAAAGAGGTGATTTTTTATTTTACTTAATAAAAACAGTTCTTAAAAACATAGGTGATACAGGGCGTTAAAGTTTGTAAGAAAAGTGGTTATTTTATAAATATCTTAAAAATTCACTTAAACTTCTACACTTATTAAATACAGTGCTTGTCTAAATTCAGGAGCCCCTCCTAACTTTTGAATTGTCTTGTATTTTTTCATGAAAATTTGAGGACTTTAGTGAGACAACATAAACCAAATTTAACGATAGGAAATGACAGATATAAATGTCAAACTGACAGCTGGGCGTCATTTTGAAAAAAAAACTAAAAGAAAAGGAGGGTCTTGTGGCACATTATTTTAAAGCTCCTGACGAGTACTTTATAACCCCAGAATATAAAGTCAATACTTTTACCTACTACAATATTTATTTACAAGTAATATTGGTAATACTATACAGTGTAGGACAAAAGTATATATTTTTTTAAATGACGCACCATGTATATTATATCACCATTAAAAAGATATCTAAAAGACCTTTAGGAAAGTACCACATTAGGTATATCTATCGTTATTAGTTTTGGAGATATGGGCATCCAAATCAGGTATTCGGGTAATTTTTAAAGTACCGCCATTTTTTGGGAGGTAATGGTATTTACTTTATATTCTGGGGCTATAAAGAACTTGTCAGGAGCTTTAAAATTTTGTGCACAAGAGCCCCCTTTCCATTTAATTATTCTTTTTAAAATGGCGCCCAGCTGTCAGTTTCACATTTATATGTGTTATTTCTTGTCTAAAGTTTGGTTCATGTTGTTTTCCTAAAGTCGTCAAATTTTCATGAAAAATAACCAAACAATACAAAAGTTATGAGGAGGGGGTCCTGACTTTAGACAAGCCTGTATAATAAATTTATTATAATAAAATGCTTTGATATCTTAAATAGATGCTAATATTTCAAGGGGTGATTCTTGTACTTATTTAAAAAGTAATAAAATTAAAAAACCTATTTTTTAAATATTCTCATATCCTGTACGCAGTTTTATTTTAATTTAGCAATATTAATAATGACATTAAAGGGGTAATTTATCACTGACTTAATTACTTTTAATAAGTTCAGTGGCGTCACGAGCGGCAACTTAAGGAACATTTCTTTCAAAAAACGGTACGCCACTGACTGTGTAAATCTGTGTAAAATGCTTTCTTTAGATTAAGTAAATAAAAATACAGCTTTTATGTCTATTAACTTTTTTCCGTATCTTGTTTATTTTAAGAGAAAAATAAAATTCACTTAGTTGCATAAGAAGTATAGCGGCATCTTTTCTTTTAAAAATTAGGTTTCATAATTTTGTATTAGCAATTATGTTAAGAAAAATAATAAATACCCTTTTAAATTCTTAAGTTTAATTTTTATTTTTTATATCATTACTTTTTAGACTAGGCTTTAGATTCGTTTTCTCGCAAACGAAATGAAATTACAAGACATTGAAAAGAAGCACTCTTAATTGTTTAATCAAAAAAATATATATATATATATATATATATATATATATATATATATATATATATATATATATATATATATATATATATATATATATATAAAGTTTATAAAAAAATCAGTGCCGTACTTTTTTCTTGGTTCTGGTGCCCACTGAGACTCCACTGGACCCCAATAATTTTATTCTAGGTAAAGCTTTACAACCACCTTATTACAATAAATAAGTGTACAATTTTTAACTAAATCCGTGAAACGGTTTTTAAGATATTTATGAAATACCGATTTAAAAAAACTTAAACGCCTTTTATCTTAGAAATAAAGGAACTATAGACATACATATGTTTACAGAAACTTTTTTATAAAATGATATAAGAAATTACCCCTAAAGTTTCGAACCATAGTTAGAAAATACCCTGTATATAATATAAAAGCCGATTCCCACTTAGGGGTGTTCACCCGTGACGAATGAGTCGGCACCCATCAGCTGATTGTCGGGGTTTTTTCATATCCATGCATATTTGAATCGAATCACAACTTTTGATAGTACCAACCGTTTATTTATGTAGGGAAATTTTGTCAAAAAGTCGTCACTCATAGGGGACAATTAGAACCAGTCTTAATTTGGCGGGTAGAAACGCACGAGCTTTAACCCCTTACCCATGACTCGCAGGTGTGAATCACCAGGAGTCAAAGACTTTTTACCCGGGGTGAAGGACTCTTTGTTTGACCTCCAGACAGTGCGGACGTGCGTAGAGGACTACAAAGTTCTTCCCGGAGTGGCGGCTAGAGGTGCCGTACGAACGTTTTTTACCTTCGGGGATCAAGGAAAGATTCACGCTAAATTGACGGCATCTTTCTTCTTGGTCTAAGCGCTGTGAGCGAAGATTCCTATATGCTGATTGGTGGTGGACACGAGGTATTTCTCAAATGGCGGGAAATAGATTAGCGTGCCATGGGAACTGTCAGTAGTGAAAGTGAAGGTTATACGTAACACCAGTAGCAGATCTTGGTTTGACAGCTGACAATTTATGCATTGCATCGATTGTTGAATTGTTTGTTTTCTTTTGGAATTTCTGGGAGCTACGAGCTCGATTATCCAGATTTTCCGCCGACGAAGCCCTGGAAAGCATAGTCCGGAAGGGGAGAGTGGTGGATTGGACCTGAAGGGACCAAAACCAAGAAAAAAATATAGAGAGAGAGAGAGAGAGATACCCGGGGTGAAAACCCTGGGTTAAAACCCCTAGGTGGGAAACGGCTATAGGGAATATTTAATTTTGGGAAACCAGTTTTATTAAAATACCTTTAAAAACAATTTAATATTAGTCAAAAAAGTATTTCAAGACACATTTTTAATATTTTACCTGCTATAGTCCAAAAGACAATTCCTTGCCACACTGTTATTATAATTGTTGACGCCATAATTGTATTGATTGCGATAGACAGGGAGTGAAAAAGTGGAAATAGCCATGATGGAAGTAGACATGGTTTCGATGTCTCTGATGCATTTGCTGGTAGGCCTGTGATCACAAGAGCACTGCCCAAAATTGCTAAAAATAAACAAATATTACAAAAAGTAATAAGTAATATTATTGTTTTTATTTTAAGTAACACAATATTTAGATAAATTAGATGTTTAAGTCATAATTAGGGATGGCAACGCTATATCGACTATTTTCAAATATCGATATATCGGAAATCAAATATCAATAACCTTCATCGATATTTAATTTATCGATATCGAATATTTTTGATATTTGTGGTAAATAAGACAAAATAAAAATCGCTATTTTTTTCACTTAAATTTTTAAAACTGTCAAAAATTTTACACAGTAAAATAAAAAACTAAAGTCTTAAGGTAATTTTTACTTTTATGCCGTATTTATTTACCCACTACTTTAAAATAATTAATAATAATTATTAAAACAGAAATGTAATATAAAATAATTTATCGATATTTTTTTCCCTTAAATATCGATATATTCTCTTTGATATATCAAATAATCGATATTAGCCAAAACGATATTTATCGATATCGACATATCGATGTTTCTTTAAAATTTGACATCCCTATTTACAATTGTTTAAAACTATGGATGGTAAAGGGGAAGATATCCATCTGAATGTTTTAAAAAATGTCCGTCGAAACGAGCAATTTAAGGTGGAGCACAGTAGCCAGAGGAGATTTTTAACCAATGAGCATGAATTATTAGAGTGAGATACTAAATGAAAAAGGACAGATAATTACAAAATAAAAAAGAAAAGAAATTCCAAAATACCTCCACTGGCTAGTGTGGCGCCATCCCAATTTGCTACATTCCGATGGCCACTTTTTTAACTTGTCCGCCATAAAAGATGGTTATCCTCCCCTCCACCTTCCATATTTAAAACATAAAATACTAATTCACGCTATGTATTTTGACAAAAATATCAACTTTATAGAGGGTGGCCATTTAAAAACAAAACGGAGCTAATTTCTGCCACTCCAAGTCATTTAAGAAAAACGCTCGGTGACTTAAATTTTAATCTTAGAAGAATTTTTTTTTCCACTTTAACCCCTAAGCTGCAATTCTCTAACAGGGATGAGATACTTCTAAAATTTAATGGTGAATCACACCCTTGTCAGAAAGATTAATTGTTACCTTATTTTAAAGATCCTTGAACCCTTATCATATTTCCTAAGTTTAAAGTAGTTTGCTCTTACAGGTAATTTAACAATATACGTTAAAAAATAAAAATATTAATTTTGACAAGATGTCAAATCAACGGAAATAACAAAATAGACTTTAAATTTAGCAGTTGTAATTAGGATAAAGCCATCTTCTAAATAAGGCAAGGAGCACTCGACCCCTCTTTCTAAGATTTTGGGATGAGTCTCACCCCTGCTAGCGGGTTGCAATTCAAGGGGTGAAAATAGCAAAAAAATTTTTCCTCCTTAAATAAAAAATTGACATATCCCAGAGTTTTTTTCTTTCATGGCCTGAAGTGCTCAAAATTAGCTCTGTTTCGTTTTTACATAGCCTTTCTGTAATTTTTTTTTATTCGAAATAGTGCACTTCCGGGGTGGTCTTATTGGAACCAAGTTAGAATCTAATGGTGAAATCCTGGGAAAAGCAAGAGAATACCTTTATTTTCAAAACACGTACATGTACTGCTTATACTTTTTAAAATATATTAAACATTTGCGTCTTGTAGATAAATATAGAGACAGAAATAAATTAAAAACAAAAATAAAAAAAAATTGTCAAAAAAATCTTACTTAAAAACAAAAATATCAAATAATAAGAAAAGTTTAAAAAAGATAAAATAAATAGTCTTGCTTACCTAATATATCGGGCCAACAAAACCGAATAACATGAAAAATATACAAAGAAGTACTAATAGAAGCTAAAATTATTAAAATTAGGCACATCATTACTATTGTGGACGAAGTTTGAGTAGAGGGCTTTCTTTCGATAAATTTTCCAATGGTTGCTACCTAAAAGTAAATGGAAAAATTTTAAAATCATGTAATGAACCTACTACCATTTTCGAACATACATCAGCCGTGAAGTGCCTTAAATTATAGTCTAAGAGCCAGTGGATGGCAGACCGTCAGTATTTTACCAAAGATCATATTTTGCTCAACGACTCTCCTATGCCTTACCTTACATGAGATGGGGCTTCACTAAGCCGAGCGAGGGTAGCTATGACATCGCCCAGTAAAGACAGGTACCTAAATTTGACCAAGTCCGGCAGTATTTTAGCAAAGCTGGTAAAATACTGCCGAACTTGGTCAAATTTAGGTACCTGGCTTACCTGAGTGACATCATAGCTATAGTGTATCTCAAAATATATCGCTTTGGCTTTTGACGGCAGTACTCCAATATACCTGCCGACAGCAATAAAACTGCGGATCACTAGGTATTAAAAGGCAGAACATCAGGGAGGGACTCTACTAATATAAAAATTTATAATTTATTGTTTATTTAAGTAGGTATAATCTTAAAATTGCATTAAGAAATTAAATCAATGCAAAGTTTTAATAACTATAAATTACTTATAATTATATTATTTATACGTACCTAATTACATTTTTATCTAAATAATACAATGATTTATAATTTATTGTTTATTTAAGTAGGTTTAATCTTAAAATTACATTAAGAAATTAAATATATGCAAAGTTTTAATAATTTTAAATAAATTTATAACTATATTACCTATACGTAATTACATTTTTATCTAAATATCTAAATCTAATTCGGTTTCACTAATAAATTTATAACTATATTACCTATACCTAATTACATTTTTATCTAAATATCTAAATCTAATTCGGTTTCACTATCAGAGTCATCGTTGAGATTAATTACAATACGATTTATGTTGTTTTGTACAGAAATCTAAGAGTCCACAATTTTTTAATGTGACTTAAAGTAGGTGTAACATTTTCTGCTCTGATCTTTGATTTTACTTGGTTCCCCAAATGTTCTATGGGGTTAAACATACAGTGATACGGAGGAAGACGTAAGACAATATGCCCAGCCTGTTCAGCCAAATTGTCACATACATATTGTTTTTTAATTGCATATGAATTTATAACTTCCAAAAGTTACGCTTTTTTGTAATTGAATTCAAAATAAATATCATTTTCTAATAAATATTTCTGGATTTCAGTGTTTGAACTGGGTGAAGCTGGTGCTTAATGTAGCAGACGGCTGTGGTAGCTTGCGTTATTCATGACAATAACACTGTTGTTTGGAATATTTCTTAAAAGATAATTTTGAAACCAGTTTTCAAAAAGTTCTGCGCTTGTATCCTCGTGATAGCTAGCAAGCTAGAATCCTTAATATTCTTTGCAGACAACAGCAAGCAGTTTGGGACAAATCCGTCTTCTGAACCAGCGTGTATTATGGTAATGCGTTTTCCTGAAGGTGCTTTCGTCTAACAGTTTTGACTGGAATCCACCCATCCTTTGGATACCGTGTCGTGTGTATCGAACCATGTTTCATCAAGGTAAATTATGGATCTGTTTTCCAACCTATATCTTTTAATTTCTTGAGGTAATTAAATCTCCAAGTGCGTAATCTGTGCGATTCCATTACTACTTGTCTTTTGTCTATTTTGCGGTATTTAAATACCATTTTACAAACAACTCTATGGAGGGTGGCACGGCTAATATTTATATTAGTGTCGTCTTCTTCTAGCTTCGTTTTCAGTTTATCCAAGGTAGGAACAACTCCGCTTTCATAAAGACAATATATTTACCTTCTAATTAGGTCTTGATCACTATTGTCTATACGGTGAGATCGAAAATCACTACGCTTTTTTCTTTTGTTCAATTCTTCACTATTAATAATATCCCTTATTGACGATATTGGAGTTTTTGTAAGTAGACAGGTTTCTTTTAAAGCTTCTTGTTTAATAAGTCCCTTAGTGATTAAAGTTTCATACACATTTTTTACAACCTGTTTTGCATCTAATGACAAATGATTTCGACGCGACATAGTTATATGTATACCAGTAAAACAACATTTTCGAAACGCACAGTAAAAACGGTTATTTAACACTACAACTAAAATATTAGCAGAAATATTTATATAAATGGTTAAAACTCAAGAGATATTTATACCTGGCCCACCTCTGTCATTATGAACTCATAGGTTTGCCCAATAACAATAGGTCATAAATCATTAAAGGTTTATTGGGGTATTGCCCGTCAAAAGCCAAAGCGATATACTCTGAGATACACTATACCCTCGTTCAGCTTAGTGAAGCCCCATCTCATGTAAGGTAGCTATGGGAGAGTCATTAGGCAAAATATGAGCTTTGGTAAAATACTGACGGTCTGCCATACACTGAATTTTAGACTATAAGTATGTTTTAAATATAAAATCGCGTACAGACTTGCAAAAATTCATGAAATAACGTGGAATCATTCCCCAAGCCCTTGGAATGACGTGAATTCCGTCTACGTCCACGTCCGCTTTATGTGGGGCTATGTGGCGCGGTATTAGGCGCGGCGAATTGTTGCAAGTCTGGACGCAGCTTAACATGAAACATAGAAAAAATTTAGAACACGAAAGACTACATACCCTTAGCCCTTCCTTATATTCTTCCACTATAACGTCAATATCTGTGGAGCTATCAGAATTTTCGGCATCACTACATGATAAAATTTCCATTTCATTTGCTTCATTTTCCGAGTTACTATCAACTTCCATATCAACGTTTGTAGATTTGCTTGTGTAGTCGCTAAACAGAAGACATTCTTGTTCTTCTAAAAATAGATTAAAAAGTAATACAAAAAATGTTGCCTTATTTATTTTTTTTTAATTTGCGATTCAAATTAAGAAACACAATGTTGCCACACGGTCAGTCAGCTGATAAAAATGGGTATTTAGATCTAAATTGGCGAAAAATCAATACAGATATTAACAGTCAACGGTCCTAAGAATTAAAAAAAAAAAAACAAGAAAGCAATTTTTTTGGTAATTAACATTTGAGCTACAGACACAACAAAACTGACCTTCCACATTTTTTCTTTGTTGCAGAATTTTTAGTGAAATCTATGATGATAAAATTTAGAACATGATGGACTAACTATTTCTTAATTTAATATTGCATTTATCCAACAAATTATAAAAATATTTAAAAAATACGATACTACCTGCAACAACAGCAAGTAAAATATACAAAGAGAATAGACAAGGATAGAGGATCAATCGCCGTTTCGAAAAGTGGCACAATTTGAAGAAAGGTTCTGCGGGATGGCAGGGCATGCGCATACGCACTCCCATTGTCAAAATCGGCGGTACATTTAAAAACATTGATTTATTGAGTAAATATACATAAAGCATTAATAAAAAGGGTGAAATGTGGTTATTACTGAAATTTATTAATATTTTAATGACTAAATATTGATAATTTAGTGCTAATAGTGTATTAAAAGCTATTTGGTAGAAGTCTATTTTTTTCTTAGATCGGAATAGGTTAATGTGGAAAAATATATATAAATTTTAGGGAAGTAAAAACTAAAAATGAAAATCTAAATATAATTATTTCTTGAAAACTAAACTTTTGTTATGAAATTACATATTTAGCATAAAGAATGGTTGTAAAATGTAAAGGAAGTATATACTTTTAAGAAATATATAAAAATAGCACGCTTAAACATACCAACCAAATAAATTATAGATTTATTTTGATACTATTTAGTTGAAAGGTATAGTGTATAAGTTAATATTACTTATACTGAGAAAAGCGTGGTAGGTTTTCAGTTTCCATAGGCCACTGTGCTTGGTCCATTTTATTCGATATCTACATACTTGTTTTTTTAGGTATAAGGAAACAGATAAGATTGTATACTTATATTGATATTGGATACTTATTTTCAAATAAAATACTTTTGTAAAGGAAGCTCAGAAATGCTCGGTATTGCAGAAAAAAACAAATCCTAATCTTAAACATCTTTTTTCCACAAATTTTCGATATTGACAAAAATAAGTGTACTTTCCTCTTAAGAAAAATTCATAATTTTTAAGATATTTCATATACCTACCATCGAAAACAATTTTTCGTAAAATTAATAATAGTTTGCCTTATGGTACGAACTTAAGTAGACACACTCTAATCTTGGTTTGTACCTCAACTGGGTCAGTTATTTAGTGTTTAGGCTTTTTCATTTTTTCGCTTTAGTATAATTTTTATCACTATTAATACTTTTTAAATTGGTCATTTGTCTGTCTTTACAGTTCAAGGAAATTTTTAAATATGGAGTGACGCACACAGAAATCCTCTATTGGTTCTTTGTGCTTTTACCAGCAAGATATTCATTAAATATACTTTACTTATTTATATAAAATATTAATGTATATAATATTTTCTTAAAAAAATAAATCTTACATAAAGTGTTAATTTGTTTTTCTTCATAAAAAAACAACGTAAATAATTTAAAAAATAATTTATTTAAAAAACCAATAAATTTACACAAATGTTGTTTCAATAATTTATATTTATAACACAGGTCACACGTAAAATTAAACCGAATAAAACACAAAACAAATAAACAGCCACAACAATCACAAAACATCAGCCATATTGAACATATTGAAAGTCAAGAGTTTTGACATTTATAACAGCCAATAGCAAGCCGAAAAAAGAACCTCTCATGCGCATGACGAGTAATCCCGCTGTGTTAAGTTAACCATCAAACCTGTTAAAATTCGCAAGATATTTGGCTGATAGCATTGGTTCAGACACAAAAATGTTACGTAAAAAGTGCGTACTGAAACAAACAATTATAAATAAATCCATACTTTTAACCAAGCATATGCTTTTTACCAACTTTAAGCAAGAATAAAATAAAACTTAGACGAGCTTTTTCGGTCGCTAAACACAATTACAAGTCGCAGGTGTGTGCCATTTTTTAATTGGTGGGGGTAAATCAACTGTTTCTCTCCCCTTGTCCATTCTCTTTGAAAATATACCTTTAAAATGTCATAGTGCAACGTTGCCAAGTTGCTTAATTTGAATTTCCTATTTTTTTTATTACCTTGGTGTTTTTTTCCTCGACGAATTTTTTTAACATTACACAAGGGGCCTTTTGGAGAATTGATTCTATGTATGTATTGAGGCCTTTTACCCAAAAACCTTGAAGTCTTTCCTTTAGTGTTACTTGGTTTGGTCTACTCGTTGATTTTCCACCATTTTGGTTAAGTTTGCTATATTGGACACTGCTGTTGTAAACTAAAATAAAAAAATCTATATTTTATTTATTTTTAGTAACAAAAGATTCCAGATATATTTAAAACCAGGGGATAATATTTATTATTAACTAAACTTATGTTCAATAAACACATAATAGATTAATCATAGGTAAAATATTTTATATACTTACCTAGAGGATCATTATACGTTATGTCTGGCTTGTATCTTGTATGAACAATTTGGCAAGAAGTTAGAATGCATTTTATTAAGCATGATACATTAAGTAACTTTATTAGGTGAGATAGTGGGCAGGCAAAGGCTAATATCGCTGTTAAGCTTCCTAAAAATAAAAATATACTGTAGATATTAGATACCCTAAAATGGGTATTTAAGGAACAAGAGGAAAAATAAGGACAACTTTTAAAACCTTTCAATGTTACTTCTAGTAGGCACTTTCTTTCAATTCAGGCGACCTCTTGAACATACCTGTATTTTTTTAGGCTATTTATTGCGGTAATTAATAGGAGGGATAGCCTTTAGAAAATCAGTAGGGTGCCTAGGTCGATGCTATGTGCAAAGCATTCATCCTAGGTTCAGTCCGACAGATTTAATAATTTCGGTTCAATTTGTTAGGTTCCCAAGATGCCCTCTTGTGAGAAGGAGTTTAATCCTCTTAAGTTCTTAGCTAAGTCTCATGCCCAATAGCCGAGCTGCAAGGTTTTGAAAATGTCCTTTAAGCATTGCTCTGGTAAGCACTATTTCTTTCCGATAACCACAGTTCCTTAAACTTTCTTTTGGTCAATCTTTGGACGATCGCTTGAGAATTTCCCCCGACATGTTCGGTGGGCGGAGGGCAGGTACTGTCAGGTTTGGGTTATTGCTTCCCGCTACGGCCAGTTTATTAGCTGCCTCATTAATTTTGATACCAGTATGTCCTGGTACCTATACCAAATTGACCGTATTGGATTATGCTTCGATGTTAAAATTCTCCAAACAGTCTTTACCTGTAAGGCCAGCAAATGGAAAAAAAAACTAGCGTGGGCTCAATTTTTACCTTACACAAGTAGTTTGATTTTTAAGTGACTGTAAATGTACAGGTGATTGTCTCTCCATTGCTTGTCCAAAATCCATTTGGCACAAATCCAGATCGCATGAAATTACTGTTTAATAATCTTCAAAAGCAAAGGCTAACTTAATTCTTGGATTACATACGCCAACATTTTACACAAATATGCGAGACCACCGGCTTAACGTGTCTTTCGAAGCACAATTTGAGAAGTTCTACTAGGCAGATTACTACATAGTGGTTTACGAGTGCCTTCTGTAAGGTGACGAGACGACGATAAAACATTTTAAGGTATGAGAACTGGATCCCTTGGGTGAGAGGTACCACTACACCACGCAGACTACTATTCAGTAATATAAATCAAGGCATACTACCTGCAGCAAAAATAGCGAGCACGGGGGCTCCAGTCATACTGCTTTGGTACTGTATTGGGCTGACAAACACCTTCCATTCCTTGCTGGCCAATCGGACAAAGGCAAAATATACACAGGGAAGTACTTCCGTCAACAAGAGGCAGACGACGCATATTGTAAACACGGCTATAACTGGTCTGGCCCAGTCGACATCTCTAAACTGAAATACTTGTATTAAGGGAATGGCGGTACCAATAAGTTCCCTAAAAATACAAGCAAAAAGTATGTAATTTAAAAAAATAAATATATGTGTAAAGCTTTTAGTAGATTTTTACAGTATTACTTTTTAGTTCACAATAATTAATAGTTTAAAAAACTAAAAAAACACGCTTTTATATGCAACCGAACTAAAAATTAGAAAATAATTTTTCATTAAAAAAATATTGTCATTTCATAGTAAAAAGCGTGGGGTGCATTTTACTATTTTTTCATAACTTTTCCATCATAGATATTTGCAAATATAATAATTATAACATTTAATATATTTATCACCCCACGCTTTTTACTATGAAATGACAATATTTTTTTTTAATGAAAAATTATTTTCTAATTTTTAGTTCGGTTGCATATAAAAGCGTGTTTTTTAGTTTTTTAAACTATTAATTATTTTTCATTTTTAGTTTCTGCTACTCTTGACAAAATGGCGAAAAAATTTTTTTAATGAACAAGAGTGGCAAATTTTAAAATTTTTCCAACAGATTGCAACTCACTAAAAATTTCTTCTTCATTAAGTAGCAAAGTTTGAAATTTTGCCAACAGATGGCAATCCAGGCAATGTTTGGACCGTTGCCAATATATTGCAACCCACTAAAAATTTCTTCTTCATTTAATAGCAAAGTTTGAAATGTTGCCAACAGATGGCAACCTAGGTGTTGTTTTTATAATATAATGGAATTTTTTTCCTGGCGATCCAAAAAAGATAACGGGATACTGTTTGCAGATTATTGCATTGTCATGTTTCCTTAATACGTGTGCAAAGTTTCAAAGAAATCGAATAGCTGGAAGTTGGTTAAAATTAGGCTCAAAGATTCCGTTACATAGCCAGATAGTTACAACCCAAGTTAATAAAAAAGCGTGTTAACGGCATTTATTAACTGTTATTGTTCATAAAAATTGAACACCAATGGTGCAACTAAGCCAATTGTGTAAAGAACTTATTAATTTTTATTGTTCATAAAAATTGAACACCAATGGTGCAACTAACCAAATTGTGTAAAAACTAAAAAATTTCTTCTTCATTTAATAGCAAAGTTTGAAATGTTGCCAACAGATGGCATCCTAGGTGTTGTTTTTATAATATAATGGAATTTTTTTCCTGGCGATTCAAAAAAGATAACGGGATACTGTTTTTAAATTATTGCATCTTCATCGGTCCTTGACACGTGTGCAAAGTTTCAAAGAAATCGAATAGCTGGAAGTTGGTTAAAATTAGGCTCAAAGATTCCGTTACATAGATAGATAGTTACAACCCAAGTTAATAAAAGCGTGTTAAAAGAACTTTTTTCGCAAATTATTTTGATGTTATGAGATTAGTCCTCCGTATTACCATGATTTACGCATAGGTAAATATTCTACCATTAAAATACATATTAAAAACACGTTTATATCTTACCTATAATGTGTCATTAGTGAAAAATAATTGCCAAGACTATATAAAACAAAAGGGGCATAAAGAACAGCGTAAGGATTTTAAGGCAATTGTTTTTGGATGTCATCGGCATCTTGTGGACAAAAGCAAATGAACAAATGGCGGACGCTTTCAGTACCTAAAATATGAAAATGTATTCAACGCCCTCTGTATTATACACCATAAATTACTTACTTTATAGGATGAATGTATTTTGAAAGAATCTGCCCACTTTTGAAAGTTGTTGACTGTGTGAAAACTTCCAATAAAGGTAAAAAATGCGAAGTTGCAGAGCAATGCCAAAAATAACAGGATTGATATTGCCGAAGATCTCTAAAAAAAAGTTGTTTTTATAAATAGAGCTGTTCAAAGTATAACTTTTAAAATCATCGTATTTAAAATTTTATTTTTTATCTTATAATTTTTTTCCTATTGTGCATCCTACCATTCCTATTCAAATGTTTTTCTATTCTAAGAACAAATTACATCAAAATCGATTTTAAGGTTATAGGACATGCAGAGGCGATCATTAAAACAATCGGGTTTTCTATTAATAAAAAAAATCTCATAAACAGGCTGTTTTTAAAAGGTGCGAAAACAATGCTACCACAAATTTCTACGGTTAAAATATGACCATTTAACCCAAAGTCGGTCTATATAGGGTCGCGACATTCGGCCATATTGCTTTGAAGTGTTATGACGTCACATCCCCCATTTTTCGGCCATGTTGTTCAGTGCCGGAGATATAAAGTTTATTGTATTAGTAGAACAACAGTTTTTAATTATTATTAAGTTGTAAATTCTTTTACTTTAAATAAAATACATTTGGAATTAAATCTTTCAAATGATACCCCTTTAAAACCTGGCAAGGACCCTACAGACCCATTACACTTGTAGATTCCATGTCAAAAGTAACTGAGAATGCAACACTATCTATTATAAGATCCACAAATATAAAATTACCCCAAGAACAGTTCGGTTTTACACCAGGTTTGCATCCAACCTTACAACTAGCAAGAGTGACACAAGATGCCCAGGACGCTTCAAATCTAAAGATGAACACGGTAATGCTACTCCTGGATATTAAAAGGGCATTCGATGCGGTATAGCATGGTGGCCATATTTATAAGCTTCTGGTAGTACACAATCTATCATTGTACCTCATTTCACTCCTGCTCTCCTATATCGGCGGTAGAACTATGCACATTAGGGTGTAGGGCGCTCTGTCAAGCATCAAACAGCTTGAGGCGGATGTCCCTCAGGGAACTGTCCTCTCCCCTCTCCTGTATAACCTCTACACGGCTGATATCCCTACCTACCCCAAAACCACACTTGCACTGTTTGCTGACGACACCCTCATCTATGGTCATTCTATGCCCAAACAGCCAAACGCCATATTCAGATGCACATAAATTTTCTTCAACCTTATTACCGTAAATGAAAGGTCAAGATTAACGCTAGTAAAACCGTGTGCACGGTGTTAACCAAAAAGTTTACCAACCACCGCATTTTAGAACCAATCGTTATTGAAGGAATATCCATAGTACCTACCAGAACAGCCAAGTATCTGGGTGTGACCATAGACGAGAGATTGTCGTTTATGCAGCATACAACAGCAACAGTAAAAAAAGGCTACACGAAGCCTATATTCTTGACTCTTACCAAGATCCCCATTATTACCACGAAATAAACTTATTAACAAGCAGATTATTCGGCCGATGATGACCTACGCATCACCGGTATGGTGCTCCAGTAAATCTCACTGCCGGTAGCTACGATCTGGATAACACCATTACTTACAAACCAATATACCATTGATTACCTTTGTATTACGAGCACCGGTAAGCCCGACCATCTAGCATAAAAACTCTTTCTCCACTTATAAAAAGCCTCGAGAGACAACAGCAATATAACACGATATACTAATCGTTAAACTGTACTGCTTGTTCCTTAAATTTAAAACTGGTTTTTTGTCTTTTCCTGTAATACCAAAATGTCATAAGTCAGTCTTCCATAAAAGCAAATTTCAAATAAAAAGTACTTCAAGGGTCCAGCCAATGCAATATCTCGAAAGACCACTGAAAAGTCACTTCTGGACAGCGGTTTAATAATAATTATATAAAATTATGAAGTTTACCAAAGGCTAACATCAGCCAGCGGCCTTGCGTCGTTACTGCCTCCTTGTCTGTATACTAGATGCTCAGCTCATGGAAGCGAAGAAGAATAAATATTGTAAACTACATGAATTGTTTATTTATTTTATGTAATAAAGATATTTTAAAAGTAAGTAAAGTACTCGAACCGCTTAAAAGTTGAGGATGTGTCGCAACCTTATAAATATAAACTAACCTTGCATTTAATCCAACTGTCCTTTGCCCAAAACTAAATTATTTCAAAGATACAGGGTGTCAAAAATGTATTCTGATTTTAGTTTTTTATTAATAATGGGTGCATTATCACTATATTTGGAAAGATGGTATTTTGGAAGGTGAAAAATTAGAATCTTTATGAATTTTATTGTAAACTTTAGAGGGCGTTTGCTACGCACAAATAAAAATATATATTTTTTAAAATAACTGAATGTAATCTTCAGATAAAAATTTTTATTCTTTAACATATTTTACATAAAAAAGGTGGTAGCAGTTAAGTTTGTTGTTTTTGAAATATCTGGATTAAAAACAACCACGTGACTGGCCGGGTCCTAAGGTAATTTTAAAAAAAAAAATCTAAATAAACGTATGTCCTAAATGTCCTAACTTTTGAGATACGTGGTGGAAAAATAAAAAAAGACGCTTTTTACTGCTATTTATCCCAAAAGTTAATTTAGAACGTAGATATATTTGAACTTTTCTTTTTAATATAACCCAAGGATTTACACTCTAAAATATAAGAATCGAATTCTAAAACACCCTGTATAGCTTAGACTTGGTCATAAAAGAGAGAAGAATTCTTAAAGCCAGATATCTTAAAAACAGCTGCTTATATCAACTTTTACCAAATATTCCCTTTTTTATGTAAAATATGTTAAAGAGTAAAAATTTTTATTTAAAAGTTACATACAGAGTGTTTTAAAAATATTTAAAATTTTTGCAACATTGCAGGTGGTCCCCTCTGAAGTAAACAACAAAATTATTAGCAAATTCTCATTCCTCACCTTATAGATGAATATTTTGACAATACACCTATTATGAACAAAGTTATTTATAAAAAAACTGAAACCAGAATACAGTTTTAACACCCTGTATCCCTAAAAATCATTTTCTTTTGGACCAAGGCAAGTTGGGATGAATCGTCATATTTTCACCTTAGGAATTTGTGGTAACATTTTTTTCTGCTTTAGAGACACCTTGTATTGCGAACTTTTTGCCGGTCACTGCATAAAGACTGTTTTATTTTCGTTGGATAACCATGTATATAAAACCTTTTTTAAGATATTATAAAAAAGTATGGTAAAGCTTAAAAATTAAAATGTATAACGCATATTTTATATACAGTGCGTGTCTAAAGTCAGAACTCTCCCCTCCCCCACCTTTTGAACTGTTGGGCATTTTCTTATAAAAATTTAAGAATTTTAGTAAGACCACACAAACTAAATTCAAGACAAAAAAGACAGATATAAATGTCAAACTGGTAGTTGGGTGCCATTTGAAAAAAATGGAAAGGAGAGTCTAGTGAAACATTATTTTAAAGCTCCTGACGGGTATTTTATAACCTAGAAAATAAAGTCAATATCTTTACCTACTAAAAATAGCGGTACTTTTAGAAATGACCTGAATATCTGATTAAGATGGCCATATTTTTAAAACTAATAAAGTTAGATATACTAAATGTGGTATTTTAGTAAAGGTTCTTAATGGTGATATAATATACAGGGTGCGTCATTAAAAATATATAGGTAAGTTTTGTCCTACCCTGTATATTATTACCAATATTACCATTTAAAGATCTTTTAAAGAGCTTAAGGTAAATATCACATTAAGTATGTTTAACTTTATTAGTTTCGGAAATATGGCCATCCATATCGGGTAGTCAGGTAATTTTAAAAAGTACCGCCATTTTTAGTAGATTATAGTATTGACTTTATATTTCAGAGTTATAAAGAACTTGTCAAGAGCTTTAAAATAATGTGCCACAAGACCTCACTTACGAAATTTTTGTTATTTTATTAGATTAAAATACTTTATTCAAACCGAGTGCTAATGAACCTTTGTTTATAGATTGAAACATTTGTATTGTAAGTAACTTAATATTAAATATTTCAATATTTTATTTCTTTTAAAGTATTAATAACTTTATTATATTGTGTAAGAGCAGAATAGTTCTACATAATGTATAAAAGTTTTAATTTTCATAAAATATTAAATAAACTTTTTCATTTTATTCTGGAGAAAAGCCAAATAATATTTTGTTTATACTTTTTTACCTCCAATCCCATCATAAACAACACAGTCACTACCAAAATGATAGTCACACCCAACACATCCGGCCAAGGCTCTCCAAGAGAATGTTGCTCCAAACCGAATAAAAACTCCCTAAAATGGCCTTTGCTTATGTAATCCACTGTGGCACTAGCTAACCGTGCACATGTAGCCGCTGCTACAAGATTTGTTAAAATGTCAAGCCAGATGATCAAAAAGTTTAGAAGGTTATTTAGGCGTTTTCGTTTGAATGTGTCTTCGTTGGTTGACGTTGTACAGCTGCAGATAGCTTAAAAGCAAAAAGAAAATTTTATACTTGTACCAAGTTAATAAAATAGGCATTGGGGCACTCTGGAAAAGAAGAATTACAACATAACCTTACTTTTAAAGAAGAGTGGCTTTATCTACCATTGACTTTAGCAACATTAGGCGCCTTACTAATCGGTAAGCCTGTCGGTTCCAAACCGACCGAGCAACTGACCGACCGATCAATCTATTAAACAAAATGACCGGTTTATAACTGATCGTTTTAGAACCGACCTATCAGTTAAGAACAGACCCATCGGTTAAGCGCCAGATGTTGCTAGCGCCAATGGTAGCTAAAGCTAATCCTCTTTAAAAGAAAGGTTATGTTTTAATTCTTTTTCTCTTTTCAGAGTGCCCTAGTGCTTACATTATTAAAAAAATATATTAGAGCAATTTTGCACGGTGAAATATGGCCAGGCACTAATAATACCGGCCTTATTTTGACATCTGAGCTTGCGCAGATGCATGGTGCACTCCCGTAATAAGGATAGCACCTGACTTTATTTATGTCAGTTTTAAGTCGTGCCTTATTTTGGTCTTGTATTAACTTTGGAACTGTTCGTATAACCGAACGGCTGTCGACCACAAAATCGAAAAATTTGTAGAAGTAAAAATACTTAAACCCTTGCTTTTTCAAATGTATTTCTGTATTAATGTAAAACAAGACATTAGAACACAAAACAATAAAGAAAATCTACTAATTTTTTCCCCTTTCTTTAGGTTAATGGCACTGTCAACAAGATTTTCAATTACTCTAAATTATGAGTACAAGCTCTATTTAAATAAAGCCGGTATTAATAATACCCGAGCATGATAAGGCAACTTGCAATAATTCTCTTATAAAAGAACTTTGTCCATTAAAACATGCACTTATAAAATTTAGGGCCTCTTTACACAGCGATATAAGTAATGAGTATTGTTAATACTAAATTTGACGCAAAAATAAAGTAATAATACCTAATGACGCAATATACAGTGGCTCAGAATATGTGGGCAATCTCATAGATTTATGCAGAACACATAAAAATAATATAACAAGTTCCTATTTTTTTTTCTAAAGCCCTTGTATGTGTCTTTACAGGGCGCCGCTGGTTTTTCTTAAATAACTTTTATAGTACTTATGTGTGATATAGTATATTACATTACAAGTGTGGAAAATGACTAATTTCACACGAGTGGGAATATTGTAGCACGAGGCGTTAGCCGAGTGCGACAAACCCACGAGTGTAAGAAAGTCATTTTCACACGAGTACTGTACACTATTTTTCCTACGACCACAAATTATTCACCAAAAAATAAATAAATTTAAGTTTGTCTGTTCAGAAAAATAAAAAACAATTGAGAACTTTGCAACACTAGGGTGATATTTACTTTGCAACACTAGTGTGATATATACTTTTCCTCACTGCTATATTATACTGTTTTGACAATATTTTTACATCGAAAATCACCTACCTAGAAGCATTATATAACTTTTATCATTTTGGAATTTAAAAAGGCCCTCACTTAATAAAAACTGTATGGTTTTGTTAGGTTATAACGCTAATAGTTTAATACGGTTTTCTGCTATTATAAGTGTTTTTTAAAAATTATCGATTCTTACATATTTTAGACACTCTTCTAAATAAAACGTAAGTGGTGCATATTCAAAATATTCCGTTTTTTAAAAAATATCAGTAAATAAACTTACGGGACCGGGGAGTGAAAAGAGGTGCTGGGTGGGGTAAAATTGGTAAAACGAGTTAATGAAACTGAACATCACATATAAAATTAAGTAAAAATAACAGTTTTTCCTCATATTTTTAAGAAAAAATATAAAAATATGAAAATTGTAAATGCATAACCTAAAGTCCTAAAGGTAACGAAAAACGACTACCAAACGTCAGTTACCATGCAAAAATATGGAAAGCATTTGGCAACGTCGGAAGGGTCTGATTCTATTTATGAATGGATAAAAGAAAGTGGATTTATAAAGTGTGTATTAGCCTTAGGTTTAATTAGGGATTTAAAAAAAGATTTAACTAGTTGTTTGAGTACACGAAGAAAGAGAGGAAGGAATTTGGTCTATAGGCTTTTTTTCTCTGGCGCTTTAGGTCGAACGGTCAAGCGGCAAGGCTGCCTCTATAAAGTACGTGCTCAAAGGTAGAAGGGAGATTTTTAATTTGATCTACTTACCTGACAACACTGTGCCAGTCAGTGAAAGTTGTTTTTGTGGTTATGTCTATTTTTGTTTATGTTTTTATTTTTTCCAAAATTTTAATAAATATAAAATAAGATGATTTTCGCTAATTTGGGTTCTACCGTTTAAGGTAAATAAAAAGTTTTTTTACTGTCACTACAATAAATATGTCACTTGCAAAACCAATAGCAGTTTTTAGAATGACATCATAATATGTATCACACCAGTGTTGTAAAGTACTTTGCAACACTAGTGCTGTAAAGTACTTTGCAACACTAGTGTGATATAACGCATTTTCTATGCATGAAATCAGTGTGCTATTTGCTATTTTTACAAGTGGTCGTAGGAAAATAGTAATTTATGTAACAAGTGCATAAAGTGATACTTTTTATTACGAATGGGAAGGTTGACAGCACGAGCCGTTAGGCGAGTGCGGCAATCCCAAAATACCATTTTATACATGTTTAAATTATCTTAACTTATTAGTTTTAATTTTTGCAGCACAGCCATTATAATGCAACAAAAAGCATAGCCTCCTTATTTATTAAAGACAATTATCCTCGTCATAACTATGCCGTGATTTAATTTTAGAAAATTGTATGTACTTACTTTTTGTAAAAATATTACTAAAACAGTATAAATTCCTTTTCAATTTCTTAGTCATCCAAATTCATTATTACTATTAATTTTCGATAATTTCTATTAAATTTATTTGCTGCTACTGTAAAATTTTAAAACTAGTGAAACATAAACTAAGAGATATAATGACGAAATCAAAGGTAACTTGACCGTTTGGTTCAGTTGATGGCGCGTTAACTGATATATATATAATTGTCTTATTTTTCTTGGGAATAGGTTATCGGTTTAAGAATAATGCTTTTTCAAGCCTAAAACCAATACAGAACATTTAACTTATTTTTTCAGGTTAAAATTACCATTAACAAATTAAATTTTATAAAACAATACACTTAAGTACGTACAACAAAAGTTTTCGTTAATTTAACCAATCAATTCTTAAAACAAAACTACATAACATTTATGACTTGTTTAAGTTATATATTATATAAATAAATTTGTTAATGTTAATTTTAACCTGAAAAAATAAGTTAAATGTTCTGTATTGGTTTTAGGCTTAAAAAAGCACAATAAAATGTGCGAAACGTCGTAAAAAAGTTGTTATTCATAAACCGATAACCTATTCCCAAGAAAATTAAGACAATTTTATAGAAAAATGGTTAAAGAAAACAAATAAAATAATATATATATATATATATATATATATATATATATATATATATATATATATATATATATATATATATATATATATATATATATATATATATATATATATATATTGTTGTAGGCATTGAAACAAAACACTAATTTAAAGTGTAAAAAAAGTTACTTTTTTAAACACTTTATGTAGTGTACTGGAATGAAGTACTTTAATTCATGTTAACAATTAAAAAACAGATTTTTTTTAACGGTCGTGGAAAACATATTTTTTTAATATAATAAATACTAGTAAATACTAGTTGGGATTTTTTAAAATGGTATCCTTTTAAAACAATTGGATTCATTAGTTTACCTGGAGCAGACTAACCCTTACAAAATAGTGCTACCTATTTTTACACTCTGTATAATAAAGAAATAAAAATAGTATTTTTAAATAGCCTTAAGCTTAAACCCTTAGCTTTAGAAAACTTATTGTATTATTTTTATGTCTTCTTTAGTATTGCTTTAATCACCTTCAATAATAATGTCCGTGTAAGAGGGGTTTAAAGCTGTCTTTAGCCAAAATAAATTTCAATTTTTACCTGATAGAGTCGACGAACAAGCTGCAATAAAGATTGCCAAAATGGCCTCAGCACCGGTAAATTCGGAGGACACTAGGCCAATAAGGACAGTTAATCCAAAGGACCAATGGGTGAGAGCTGGTCCGAAAGTTTGTAGACTACTCATCTTGAGATATTTATCTAAAAATCTATTTTTTTATTGAACTTAGCTAAAGTACATTAATTTTTTAATCCTCCTTCATAAATTAATCCTACTTTTGACTAAAAATATTTAAAATGTACAAACTTAAAAATAATGTCAAATTATAGGCGTTTGATACTATTTGGATATTATTAATTTACAGTTTCTTTTTTACATTTTAAAGTTATGCCAATAAAATACAGGGTGCCTGCCTATATTTTGCCCCATTTTGATCGCGATAAATTGAAATCGAGATTGTGCAATCAGATCTGTTCTATCTCTCTTAGTTTTCGCTATACTCTGTAAGGTCAATGAAAAGACGCAACCCTGTACAATGGATATAATAATCTTTAAAAAATTGACCGCATATCAATTAAGACCATTATTTGACAATGAAAATTTGCTACATACTAAAGCCACTGGTTATTCACAATATTGACAAAAGTTTTTAAAAAATTAATGTTAAGTTTTCCTGCAACTATTATTTAGTGAAGTGTGCTATGTTCCCGTTTTTTTGCTGTAATCTTATATGTGTGCAAATTTACATTTTTAAATAAAATAGGGGAAAGTGGGGAGGCTTTATACAGTTTTTATATTTTGCTTTGTGGAATGCCGTGTTTTAGGTATATCTCTTTTAATTTATGACATACTAGTAGCTTCACTATTTTATATTGTAGTTGAACTTTAATATTATTGAAAATCCACATGCGCGAGTTTCCATAGAATTTTACAAAAAAAAGCAAATGTATGAATGTACCCCATTAGTGGGGTACATTCATACAACCGAAGGAGCACATTTAACATCACTATTAATTCGTCATAATTATTGTTTATTATTGTTTTATACCATACTTTATAAAAAAACACAAATACATTTTTTTTAACATACAAAACAAATAGTAAAATTTAAAATAAAAAACAGGTTTTATTCAAATCTGTTAATGCCTATTTTAACATCGCAATAGTTTCGTGATATGAACATAAGTAACGAATAGTGAACAAAGTGTCATTAAACGGTCTTTACGTTACATGTATGGTTACCTACCAAAGACACTTAATAACATTTTTTGTTTTAGTCAGTTATATTTATTAAAAGTAACAATCTCAAAATGTAAAAAAATTGCTTATACATTATTAATTATAGCAAATAAAAAACTCTAGTTAACACAAAGATACCTTAACTTACAAAACCTAAAATTAATATACCTATGTTATTAACAGAGTATGACCTAAGATCTATGGTAATATCATCTCTGTGTCTGATAAATTAACTGATCCTTGACATCCAAAGACGCAAAGTTCATAAAGCATCCTGTTTTTTTTCCGTAAAAATGAAACTTAAACTACTTTACATAATATTTACAACAATAATCGTCGGTGTAACAAAAATAGTAGTTAAAAAAATATTCATAAAGGGCCAGGGGTACAATTATACAGTATGAATGTGCCCCATAAACTTGTGTATGAATCTGCCCCATCACATGCTAATTAATAAAAAAATTGAAATAGAAAAACCCTAATTATCCAGATTAATTTACACATTAAATTAGTGCCTTTGTATTATTATAATTAGGATTAAATAGCAATAATTAATCCAAAAATAGTAACTGGCCATAAAATATGTCCAAAGTTACGTTATGAAAATACTTACGCGAGGCAAAAACACGTTACGTGTTGTGCACTCGATCTTACCGCACCGAAAATTCCGAAACTTTACTAGTCTGTAAACACACATAAAAACTGTGCACACTCACTTACGTTACTATTTTACTTCGTGTCTAACTTCAGATAAACTCAATGTATGTAGGTGCCCCTTGTATGAATCCACCCCACTTTCCCCTACTCTTAATTTTTATGCAGTCAATTTTTTAGGATCATTAAATCTATCACTATTTTAAATCACCTTAGCTTATTTTACATTTTTTTAAAGGGGAAAGATTGAATTTTAAAATTATAGAAAAATATACAGGGTGTTTCATTTAGAAAATAAAGTTGCCCTTTATAAATAAATCGGTTATTTCGTTTTTGTGATAAGCAAATGGCAAGGATATGATTTAAAAAAAACTTTAAAAAATTTAAGGCTTTTGCAAAAATGGTTTCTTTATATAGTTGGGCACCCTGTATTTAGGATTGTTACATAAGTATAAAATTAATATACTTTAAACTTTTTTTTTTAATTATAGGTATTCTATTTATTGTTAAAACATGACGGATTTATTAGTATCGTAAAAACAGCTGATATTAAAAAATGGCTGTCCTATGTATTTTTCTCATAGTATAAAAAAACTTAAAAAAGTGTTTTAAAAAAGGTGGAATTTTTTTGGTTAAAAAATACATTTTTTAATATTTGTACTAAATTTTAAAACCTCCTGTAATACTCATTTATCACAAAAGCAAAGAAATAGCCTAAAAGGAGCTTCATTTGCAAACCAAATATCGCAATTTCAGACAAAAAGTTTTTTACATTTTTAAGCTGGTCTTATAATTTAGACTTACCGAATATAATTAAGTATCTATAGTGAAACCCTAAAGTAGTAATCCCTAAAGGTCAAATACTCTATTATTTACATTCTTCAATAAATACCAAAGCCATGGGTCATGATTTTAGGTCACTATTTATCTTTAAAACCACAATAATCTTATTAAAACTATTAAACTTTAAAAAACGAGTACTACATTTTAGCTAAATTTAGAGCCAAAAAGAAAACTACGTATTTGTTTCGTTGTGTGAAGTTTTTACTGCATTTTCCACTGGCAAAGTTTCTAAAAATCGATTTTAGTCTTGCGCTGTATAGATAAGGAGTTATATGACAATTTATTTCCTAGGTTTAATAGAACAAGATGAAATGACACTACTTACTTACTTGTATTACCCATAAAATTAAATTTTCTTTTTTATTTCTTCGGATATACTTGGTATACTTAATATACTGGTGGGAAAAAATAGGTTACGTTTAAATTGTAATTTTCTAAGTGTACATGTATAACTATAAACTATTTTTCGAATAGGAGTTGAATCGTTTGTTTTTGAAAATACAGTGTGTCCATGGATGGATTTAACTATATACCTGTAAAAATTTTTATTTTTAAAATTTCGAAAAAAGTTATTCCTCATAAAAATTTTAGCTTTGTCTGAAATGCTAAAAGCTCTAATAATAATTGCCCCATGATATACCGGGTCCTGGAAAACCGCAAAAATAATTTTTTAAAAATAATAAAATTTTAAAAATATAGAGGGTGGTCCACCATATTCGACACGGTCTGTAGCTGGATAACCATGGGGTTTTTAAAAAATAAAATACTGGAACATATACAGGTCGGATAAGACCACAGTATAAAATTATTTTAGTTTATACAGGGTACAGGGAATTTTCAAAATAGTGGCAGATAATACAAAATCTTTTAGTTTTGTGCTTCTTTCCAACAAATTTACATTTTGCAATAACGGCTTAGTAAATAGACATAGCTATATCACAGCCTACTTACATTTAAATAGACATTTGGAATAAAAATATGTTAAAACGGAATTTACTTGAAAAGCATAAAAGATAGGTATAGGCAACCTATCACTATTTGAAAGAGCATTTGGTTTGTCATCATGTGGTGTCAAAAAATACAGGGTGTTCCATTTAAAATAAAAGAAATATTGCAATTTGACTTTCCAAAAAATTGAAATTATTTTTTGATTACCCTGTATAATCTAAGATCTCGATATGATCTACGTATGATAAGGCAGATTTTTCCTAATCTTGTAACAAATTTTAAAGTTTAAGGAGTTTATATTGTTAAAATAAAATGAATTTAATTGCACCCCTGCATTTTTCAAAGAAATCAAACATCATAAAAACGAATAAAATTAGACACTTAGTACTATAAACAAACTTAAGTTATTTTTTTATGTAGAATCTAAAACCGTCATAAAATATAGGGTGTTCCATTTAAAAAATATAACTTTGATACGTCACACTTTTTTGAGACATCCTGTATAGAGTAAAATAATTTTATACTATGGCCTTATCCGACCTGTATATGTTTCAGTATTTACTTTTTTTTAAACCCCATGGTTATCCAGCTACAGACCGTGTCGAATATGGTGGGCCACCCTGTATTTAAAAAAATGCTTCTTTAAAAAGTATAAAGAAGTAATTAAAAAGTTTTATACATTTTTTCTCGAAGCTTATTACCAGTGTCGTTCATGAGGGGTTTAAGGTTAATATTTTTTAATAAAAAAATTGTATGCCACTGCATTATCTAAAAATAATTTATTTTTAACTTTATTAGATTTGGAAGAATTTGACCTCTTGACTTATTTTATTTGATGTATGGTTTTCGCGTAAATAAATAAAAACCAATTCACGGTATGGTCATTTCGTATTAATACGATCAAATTCTTCAGTAAAAAAATCACCTTCTACTTAATAGTACATAAAATAAAAACTTCCTATAAAATTTCTTTTAAACGTCTTGGATCTCGAACTAAAGGATGTTAAAAATTAAAAAAATTCTTGTACGCAAAAAATGTGTTTTGGTGCATACAAGTAGAAGGCGTCCCCCAAAATTTTTAAAAATATCTCGATTGCTATGAAAGTTATTATAGAAAAACAATAACTTTTAAAAATGTTAACACACTGTAGTTCAAAAATTTTAAAGAAATTGTGAGACCCCTGTATATGTTTTATTTTTAAGTAAATAATTGATTTACCTTTTTATATGCATACCATATCTATTAGAGTTAAAGTATGTAAGTAGTTATAGTAGTAACACAAAAAGAACATTTATTTACCAAGAAGTTTAAAAATGTATTGCTTTTTGACGCTATTTAAATAAGTAGTTAAAAAAATATTTATTACCGATATTTTTTTATTTTCCAAAATACCATTTTCGTAATTTTAAATCTCCCTGTATATTATATGGCGATTCTTTTTAATGCTTTTATTTAATGCTTTTTCACTTAATTAAAAGAATAAATTTCTTTTGTAACATGAACCTTCAATTTCATAAGAAACCACAATAATAATATTAAAAAATTATTATACAACTTTTTTATGCTTTTTAATTGGGTAGTTTTAAAAATATGTTTTATTTTGAACCGCCCTGTTTATCTTACGAAGAAATTTTATTTTAGCTTTTAGCCTTTTAGACAAAACTAAAATATATGAAGAATACGTTTTTTTTGATATATTAATAATAAAAACTTTTACACGTTCAGTTAAATCTGTCCCTGGATTGGAGTTTTAAAAGAGATAGGTTTGACAGGAATAATGTCATAAAATTACATGTGAGGTGTCATTGTATTCATAATGTCATATTCTATCAAAATAAGATACAATATACCGGTGGTGGCATTTAAAATTTGATAAGTAGCACTCATTTCCAGTTAAACCGGAAGTTACAGGAATAAAGTGAATATATTAATCAATCCACAATTATGTCATATAACAATGTAGCAAATTTCATAAAAAATTATGGGAGAAACCACCAGTGAAAACACTCGATATTTTTTTTAAATAAGCTAAATTCTATCTTTTATCCTCGTATAAAGAATGGTTAAAAGAATCAATAAAAAAATGCTCAAGCGATACTCCAATAAAATTAAAAGTTTTATAGATGTAAACCAACTTTAAGTCGTAACCCTTATTAGTGTTTCTAAACTAAATTAAAGCAATAAAAACATTCAAGCACAAAACCTTAGAAAAAGTACAAATATTAACTTTACTTTTAAAGTTAAAAATTCTTTAATACACTTTGCTGCTCTAATTTCTAGAGAAACTTTGCAATACGGTTACCTACTTAAAATTTTATCTGCTGCACAAATTTTTGATATTTTAGTTTTATAAATATTATGAAGTTCCTGGATTTGTTTGGAATAAAGGATTAAATATAGATTAAACAAAACTTTTATAAAGGGTTTTCCATTTTCAGCGCTCTATCTTTGAATAAAAATAAAACAAAATATGAAAAGTTATAATTGCAATGTCTGTATTTTTATTTTAAAGCATATTTGATGACATTAAGTTTTAAAATATTATCAGTCAAATGACCGCCGCGGTTTCGCTGAGTCATTCGAATCCCCGAGATCCAATTTTCGATGACATTCTGATACAAATGCCCAATGGCCCAACTCAAAGTCGATTGATGAGTTAAGGTCACGACATTCGCCATATTGGCTAGCGCGGCTGTGACGTCAAGTCGGGCCATTTTCGGCCATGTTTGATTTTAGGCAGATCAGTGGCGTAGAATTAAGGAGAAAACAAAAAAGAACTGTATGTTGTAAACAAAATTTATTGGATTATTTTAATGGGCAAACCTAAAACAAAAACATAAATGTGGTTTAAATATTGAAAATTAAAAATTATCAAAGCGACGACAGGACGATAAGGTACCTGGCAGAGCAAAACATTTTCCATGGTTCCATAAGTCAAAAACCATTTTAAAAACTTTGTATACAAGGTGTCCGCTAATGAATGGTACACAGAAAATCCACAGATTCCTTATGCCAAAATATTAAGATTTAACCAAACATACCTAATATCCAAAAGTTTATAATAAGGAAGATACGGGGGTGTCATAGTAAAAAGAAAAAGTAAATTTATTTCTCTAATTGTTCCCCCTTCTTAAATATCTTAATAAAACGGTATCTCGGGGTTTTTAAACATTAGCTTTTCAGATCGAATATTAATTTCTGTGTGTAGACTAGAGGGCGATGGGTACACTATTTAAAATTCTCTAAAACTTCCCAATTTTTTGTTACTACTCTGTATGTATGTAAACTAGTAAGCTTCTCTATGCTTTCTGCACAAAGAAGGTATACTTAGTAAGAATCAGTCTTGACAACCATTTTTAAGGTATTCACGTTTTAGTTGTTCACGTCAGTGCACCTTCAATAACATCGTATTAGCTATAATTACAACTGCTCAGATATAAATAGCTGATAGCTAAAAACTCCTGGGTACCGAGTTTTATTAAAATGTTTAAAACATATCAGAAATTATCGAAATGCATGAATAAAAAATATTTATATCCCTTTAACTACCATGTATCTTCCTTATCATTAACTTTTGGATATAGGTATGTTTGTTTAAATCCTAAATGGGTATTTTTGAATAAGAAATCTGTGGTTTTTCTGTGTACCATTAATTAGCGGATACTCTTCAGTATCATATGTATATAAAAACACAAATGACTGAAAACCATTTGACTAAAAACTATCAAAATATCTAAAATTAAACGATTCCGAACCTACAATATGTGAAGTCTCTAAACTAACCAAAAACATTAACAACTGGAAATCCTTGCAAAATATACAACCAAAATGTAAATGGCAAATTTCCACAGTTTTTACCAAACAAAGCTTCGACAAGGCACGACTCTGTCATCAGCTGATAATGCTACCAACTTTGAACAGAACTGCCAACCAAAATCGTAATTCTCACACCCTCACGTCCCTGACAAAAGCTATCACCGGTCTTGCTTATGTCTAAACCCTTTCTCATAAAGAAACTCTGGGCCCAACTCATCGGTGTCGGCCTATCTGCGACCGAGTTTTGGCAAACCCCCATTTTTCCGCCTGGTGGGTCTAGAATACATTAAATTTAAGACGCACTGTGACCAAAATGTAGGTGGACTATTTGAGATATTTTTTTACGTTATACATTTTTTCTTTAACTGAAAGTTTTTGTTGCAGTATGAGCCAGACAAAGATAAGAACTAAAGTAGAAATTTTGAGGAAAATGCAGAAAAAAATTAAAATTATTTAAGTGTTTTTATATATAGTTTAATATTATTGCAATACTTACGTGTATTCTTGAATTTTATAGACTAAAACACACTTACGAATGGTAAATTATGGTAAGCAACGACTTTTTTAATTTCCTGAATTAAACCCAACACGAATACACACATACCTATTTTGCAATTTGTAATTGTTGTATTTTATATTTACCCAAATTTGTAGGCCTCTATATGCAATAAATAAATAATATTATGAATGTATCTACAATTTTCTTACTTTTTCAAATATTTCACTAAAAGAAAACAACTAGATGGGAAGAGTTTATGAACAACTTGGCAACAATGCTTATGGTATACCCTTATTTAAATCCATAGGTCGCTCATAGGTAGGTTTTATTGCTTTTTAATGATCAGTCGCAGATGATCGATTTTTATCTCACCAATGGTGCGAGTTATGTTAGCCTTTGGGGCGGCAATCGTTTGTGGTTTGTCCGCATATACTCCATGACATTTGATGTAGCTCCACAAAAAAAATCCAACAGAGTTAAATCGCACGACCTAGGTCGAAATACCATAAATAAAATGCAGTGCACGGAACGTTTGGCGAACCGAACACTAATTTGAATAATAACATTTTAACGATTTCTACGCGTTGTTCAATCGTGTAGCGTTTCATAGTAAAATGTCACTACTGACTGAGTACTCCGCCGAAATTTAAGGGCTGTATCATTTTTACCCTGGTCATGCACTGTTGTTAAACATCGAGCGTTAAAAATGGAAAACCCTTTAGTTACCCAACTAAAACTCAAAAAATTTCAAATTTATTTTTTTACGCGAGCCTTGACCATCATTTTAGGAGAACTCTTTATTAATATTAATTCTCTTGTTTAAATACTTTATCTGATACAAAATAGTTTTTACTCAGTAAACAGAGTGGTTCGCTTCTTATTCGGATTATATTTTTTATATCTTTGGACAATCCAAATCCAAGGCTAAAAGCCTAAATACTAACGTACCGTGGGTGTCTTAAGCGAGGTTACGGGAATTTTGCTAACACAGGATTTAAAAACCTAAATATTATAGGGAGCAGGAAAGAAAAAAGAGATGTATACGCAGCACCTAGAATTTATCTGTTGGGAACTGCATGTGAAGGGACTAAACTGGACAATTCTTTGGAGAAGAAGCCGTAAAAGTACCTATAAAAGAGCGATGGATCACCTACAGCTCGATGATGGTCAAAAGAAGAAAGTCTTTTAGTAAGCTAAGGATAAAAAGACAAACAGCTTTTCTTTAAATGGAAATTTTAATATTAGTATCAGTTAAAATTAATATACAGACAGGTCCACGCTACTTTCAACATAGACGGGGAACTGATGCATTAACTACTGTCCCTTTCACGTATTTACAATGGCTGCACTTGGGTTTTGGAAAACAAATAATATTTTAATTCAAAATTAAATTTTCAAAAAACATTTCACATGTATCGCATCGTTTTGCAGTTTTGTTTACGCTTGCTCGAGTCAGGCGAATGTGGTCAATTCGCCTAAGTGTTTCTATGTTTCTACCAAAGTCGGTCTATATAGGGTCGCAGTGACATTTGCCCATATTGCTTTTGACGTGTTATGGCGTCCCGCATCTTCCATTTTCGGCCATCTTGTTCAGTGTTGGAGATATACAGTTTATTGTATTAGTAGAACAACCGTTTACACAACAGTTTTAATTATTATATTAAGTTGTAAATTCTTTTTACTTTAAATAAAAAACATTTGGAATTACATCTTTCAACAAAATATCACTTCCAACACAATGCAAAATGAAATGCGCGAATTCTAGACGCCACTGGATTAGATCATCAGACCCAGTCTTACCATTTTCTCCGTGGAGTGCCTTTCCTTGCGTCCCCGACCTCGAACCGCCTAAAGTTGAGGATGTGTGCAGCCTTATAAATATAAACTAATTTTTGTGTTTCTACTACAGTAGAAACCTGTCTGTGGGGAAGCAAACCAGGGTGATATAGGCCCATGCCCCTCCCTCTTTCATGCTACATCCTTGTAACCGAGTAGTTTTTTTAACCTAAACACACCCTAATTGCAATTATGGACATTTAATGATATGCCCCCCTTAGAAGCAAACAGCAAAAACAAAAATAACCATCTAGTTCAAGGTAATAAAATCAAAGCACAGATGGACGGGCGATTCCTTTTAATGAAACAACGGCTACATCAAACATTGGCTTCAGCATCATAGGCTGCTATGAAAGTTTTCTTTATAGAAATGTGAATTGTCATGAAGTCAAAAACATTAATTTTACTGTTGAAACACTCTTAATACTCCGTGATCCGCGACAGGTGCTCGTGACCAAATTCCTATCAGTCCATAACTCGTAAAAGCTTTAAGATAGAGATGGTAGAGGGTGGGCCGTTTATCTTGGGACACTACCTTATCTCAGAAACCATAGCCGATGGAGCCAAAGTTAAATACAAAAGTTATTGGGGTGTTACAAACCTCAATTTATTTAAATGTTGTATATACAAAGTGTTTCATTATTCGTGGGCAAGTATCAACTTTCTTATTTTAAATAGAACACCTGGTATATTATTTAATTTTTGAATTCTGCACGAAATTCTAGACATATCTTGTGTATAATGTTCTATACCTCAGTCTAATCCTTTTTGACATTTTTAATTTTTATGTGAAAAATGACGTTGTGCAAACCGTAAAATATCTGGCAATTTCATCATTCGGAAGTATTTATTGTTTTACTTCAGTAAGCTCGCTTGTAGACAAGGGACTCAGATAACGGATTTATACACAATTTCGATAACTATTAATACAGGTGCGCGAAAAATAAGATTAAAAATAAAATTTGAAAAACTGCGAAAAACGCCTTTTCTTAACGGAAAACTACCTATTTTTATATTCTTGTCCCATTTAGCATTAAAAATTGAACATGCCTTATATAAGATTGCCCATGCCCATTATTTTTGCTTTTTGAAATACTTCATTTAAACATTTGTCTATGCAATATGGTGTTGCTGTTAGCCGCATGAGCAGTTAGTGTGGGAGTTGGCCATGACACGAATGGTAAATGGCTTAGGGGCATTAGCACTTTAGCAACTTGTTTTGTTCGAGGCACGCCGTCATGGGCCACCTCCCACACTAACTGCTTATACGGCGAGCAGCATGTTAGTCGGTGATAGACAAATGTTTAAATGGAAATATTTCAAAAGTAAAATATTAGGCATAGACAACAAAATATAAAATTACCCTAATTTTTAATGCCTAATAGGACAAAAATATAAAAATAGCTAGTGTCTTGTTAAGAAGAAAACGTTTTTTTGCAGTTTTTAAATTTAATTTTTAATCTTATTTTTCACGCACCCTGTATCGATGAGCACGAAATTGCGTACGAAAACCCGTTATTTGAGTCCTTTGTCTACAGCAAAAGCTTTACTGAAGCAAAACAATAAACGCTGTCCGAATGGCAGATATTGGCAGACTTCTATTTTGATGGCTTGCAAAAGTCATTTTTCGCATAAAAATCTGAAATGTCAAAAAAGGGTTAGACTTAGGGTCTAAGGATGACTTATGCACGAGATATGTCTCGGCACTGCGTGCATGAGCTAAGAGACGAAATAATATGTACCAGGTGTTCCATTTAAAATGTACAAAGTTGATACTCGCCCGCGAATGATGAAACACCCTGTACATACTGACGTTTAGAATAAATTAAAGGTTCGTAAGACCCCATTTGCTTTTTGTATTTGACTTTGGCTCCATCTGGCCATAGTTTCTGAGAGTATAAGGTGAGTGATCCCAAGACAAACGGCCCACCCTGTACATAAACTGTTGTGAGCGCCAGCTGAGGCGACGATTGTGGAGATTGTACGGGGTGCTACAAAAAAAAGATTCATATTAAACTTGTGTATTATTTTTAAAATGAAATACCCTGTATATTAGTTTAGTTTGTGATTGTTAAAATAAAAATAGCGTAAATATTATTTCCATGACACCTATACCAAAAATGTCAGGGTTTTAGAATATTTTGTATTTTTGAAAGAAAATTCTTGACAAAAATAAAATTTTATTATATCTTACGCTACTTATGCCTAACTTTGTATATTATTCTGGATTAATCAATATTGGTTTCTTGGACACCCCGGAATAATCTATCTGATCGACGTATGTCTACAGTTATTGTGGACGGAAAGCCGTGCTTCAAGCTTTACTTTACCAAGTGAAATGCTGCTGACTCCCTCGGGGCTCAGCTCTGAAGCTTTTCCAACATTGTTTCTTCTGGCTTCGCATCAACGACAGCTATTTTCAGGTCACAACTAATTCCGTTCATGGTTTCGCCGACGATGGTACCCTTCACTCCAGTTTTCAGGTTCCTAAACCCATCACTAAACCTGACTTGGAAAACAAACGCAGAGACGATGCAGATATCTCTTTCGCAGGATCTTAATTTAATATTGGATTGGGGCGCCAAAAATCTCGTCCATTTTAATGCATTCAAAACACAATCATGTTCCTTGTCGCGAAAAAAGAGTCATCAAATACTCATCCTCTACTTATGAGCGGCCAAGTTTTACAGAGCAAGACACCTTCAATCTTGTGGGCGTCACATTTGAAAGTAACCTTAACTGGCATAAACACATTGTATCTATAGCCACGGCAGCTTCAAAAAAGCTTGGATTTCTCTTTCGAGTCAAAAGTATTTTCCTTCTAATTTATACACTTTATATGTGTCCCAAATCCGACCTCCCTTGGAATATTGTTCTCATATCTGGGGCATGGCGTCCCCACAACCCTAAGCATTCTTGATTCTATTCAAAGAAAGAGCTATTCGTCTCATTAATGATCCTTCACTTACAAGAAAGGCTTCCCTCTCTTGCACATCGTCGGGCTGTGGGGGATTTATCGCTTTTTATAGGTACTTCCATGGCTTCTGCTCTGAAGAATTGTCAGTATAGTTCCTCCACTTACGGTTCCCAACAGAGAAACTCGTGGTTCGCGCGTATGCATCCCTATACGGTCCAACTGGACAGACCCCGAACTTCCCAAGGGTGTTCCATTTAAAAAAACACAAAAGCTCATTATAAATCTTTTTTCTGAAGCCCCTGTACACAACAATTTATGTACAACCCTCTTAAAGTATTTTACATATAATGAGGTGTGAGGAATTATCCGACACACGGTCTATAATATTCTGTAAAATATTGTAAAAATGTCATGAAATAATATTGATATTGAATGAATTCCTACCTTTACATATGCTTACAATTTGCGGATTTGCGAATCGTAAAACGTGTTTTAATTGGTCAACTTCGAATGTCTTGTTCATAATTGACCAATTAGAACGCTACGTCATTCGCAATCTGTCCGCGTTTTAGTTGTTTTAAAATATAACTATTATATTAGGTAGCATAGTTTCTAGATTATAATTTTAGTTTAGTGTTATAACTCATAAACATAACGGTAAAATGTTAAAAACTTTAAACACAACTCTCGGGCATGGTAAATTATTAAGTACATTGAAATATTACTTTAGAAGTTATGGTAAGCAAACCAGGCTACAACTATGTAGTCTTGGTTAAAAGTTAATGGGGATTTGTGTAAGCTGGAGAATTCTGCTCTAGGCAGTAATAGTCCAAGAGCGTGTGAGCGGCAGACCTTCGTCACTGTATTCTTTTTATGCTCCAGAACCGCCCGGAATGACACCCAGAAGTGTTCCTTTTACAAATTTTTAACATTTTTTTCATGTTGTAGAACCGTTCTTGGCACTATTGACATTTCAGAGAACGGTTCAGAACGGTTCTACAAGGTAAAAGGAATACACTAATTTTGTTAAAGCTGAAAGTTTGTCACCGCATGCCCCTCAACATAGGTGGAAGCGATGGGAAACTCTTAAGTGACTCGTGGTGGTGACTAGTGGCTTTGGCAGATACCAGGTACCAAAGGTTAATAAATTAAAACGTAACTTTCGGAATTTCGTAAAAGCTAAATTTTATATCTTACTTGGGTACCTATTAGAAGATATTTCCCTTAGTGGCCAGACAGTTTTGACAGTTCCAACACCTTGGCCAAACCAAACTAAAGAGCAGAAAACAATTTTCATTACAAAGAGTTTGCATACAATGCAAAAGGTCAAACAATGATCATAATTATGCCCTCAAAATAGAATTATAATAAAATTTAAGATAATAACAGAATAATTCACTTCAGAGTAAAAGCGTGGGGTGCATTTTACAAATGAAACAATTATAATATATTAAACACTTCACGCTTTTATTGGTGATTGAAATTCTGCTACTATCTTAATTTTTATATAATTCTATTTTGAGGTATATAATTAAGATTCATTGTTTGACCTTTATTACTATTAAATAACTTTGTAATGAAAAATTGTTTTGATTTTATATATAAAAGCGTGTATATTTAGTTTTTTAAACTATTATTTATTTTTCATTTTTAGTTCGATATATCAATTAGTTTTGCGGACATGTGATATTGAAATGTTTCACGAACTATTTCGTAATCTAATTATTTCATTTAAAGCTTCACTGTTGCATGGGGTTTCAGAACCCAACTACTCCGAACAGGTTTCTGTCAGCTTTATGCTGAGAGTACGTCCGAAAGTGCACGCATGCGCAGATCGCGCACTAGCTCTTTCTCTGTTATCTCCTACAGAAAATCTATAAAGGAATTTATTTATCCTGGCGATCCTAATCAGGATAGACGGGATACTGTTGCAGATTATTACATTGTCATGGGTCCTTGATACGTGTGCAAAGTTTCAAAGAAATCGAATCGCTGGAAGTTGGTGAAAATTCAGCTTAAAGATTCCGTTACATACATACATACATACAACCCAAGCTAATAAAAGCGTGTTAAAAATATCAGCTTTGTTCGCGGGTCTAGTAATGATCCGATTCTGAACCAGAACCGAACTGGTTTAGAATTGTTTTAAAAGCGCATGTCTCAGTTATTTATTAGTTCGGAATTTTATTTACCGCGAACGATTTGCTACATACAGCTGAGGATGTAGCCCTAACCTAGCCTTTTGGTTAGGATTTTTCATGGTTAAATTGGATACTGGCACACAAAAAAAAAAAATTAACAAAAAAAGGTAAATTGTTATACTGTCGAATGCCACTGAGGTCTCTCAGCGGAAGACGAGGGATTCCCTGCCTCCTCTCGTTTTTAACCTAAGTACCTATGTGTATTTAACTAAAGATATAAATTCAAACAACAAGAAATGGTAAAAATCTTGTAAATATTGTCTATATTTTTAGTGAAATCTTTATTTATTTTATTGCATACATACATTCATACGGAATACAATTAAAAATCCTTGTTTATATACGCTCAGAATCACAAAAATAATAATAGCAATTATATTAACCCGCATAAAAAGTGGCAAAAACAAATAAACTGTAATACAACGGTTTATTTCGGTACCACAAAAACAGAAAACAGCTGACCATGTCGACAATACGCATAAAATCGAACTGAACTTTTAGTTCCAGCAAAATCCCAGGACTGCCAATCGGGTTACGAACCGGTAACGAACTGACTTCCATTGTAACCCAGAACACAGAACTGTTACTAAAAATTCCAGGATTTTGCACCAACTCGCGAATCGCTGCTTTTTCACTGCGCATGCGGATAGTCCCACGTATATAGTCTGTTTTTACCCACTTTCATTGCTCTCTAAAAACATGCAAAATATTCAGAAAGAGTATTTTATAGTAATATTATTATAGAAATATTTTAGTAGTTTCATTATTCGCGATTTTTGCACGGCAACATCCCTAAAGACTTTTGACTGCATATTTATAAAGCAAACTACCTTTTTTTTTTCGTTTTTGTATAGAAACACCCTGTTTATCTAGATGTTTAAAAATGATTACCGAGCATATTTTTATGTGTTTTTTAAAATAAACAGTTTTTGTTATTTTTTTTCTTGTGCTTCTAATGCAATACCTTTAAACACAAATAAATGTAATATAGATGCTGCAATTTTTATAATTTCAATTTTAATTGTGTTGTTGAAGAGGTGGTGGATATTTTATGTTAGATAAACCCTCTTAAATAGCCACTGGCGTAGAACATATTTTTAAATTGCTATATCTAAAAACTGAAGCATGGGACTCACATCAAATTTATAGGGGATGTTAGTGGCCTTAAGAGGTAAAGAAAATTTCGATTTTGAGATTTGCGAAAAACAATTGATTTTGGATTACCCCCCCTTCCTTAGAAAAAAATTAAGTTTTAAAAGCAAATCCTCTGTTCGTATTTTTTTCGTAAATTTAATAAATTTTGTCGACAAATCCCAAATTTTGCCAAAATATCTACTAGAGAATCTCGGAACTTTCCTAAAAAATTGTGGATTAGGAAAATTTTTACTTGCTATGGTTTTTTTAAATATAACTCATTCTTTTAAAATTTAAAATGTGTCGATAAAATTTGATTAAATTCGCGAAAAAAATATAAAAACATAATGTGCTTTTAACACTTGGATTATTTGTCTGAATGTGGAAGACAATGATTCAGTAGTAAAAGGAGAATTTCGGACTTCCATTGTCTTTATTGATTTATTCACACAACGTTTCGGGCAGTACTATCTCTGTCCGTTCTCAAGTGTAAACTAAACCTAAATCCTAAAGCTACTGAGTTTATATACACTGGGAAAGATGATTCACCCGTGATGGAGTTGGGTTCGGTCAAGCGTGGGGTTGCTCACCTAAGGCGCCGGCATTAGTACACTTCAATAGTGGTTTCCAAATGTTTGGTATTGGTACACTTGGATTGCTAAAAACATTATTATTGTTTTTGAATAAAGACGGCTTCCTTAAATTTGCGCTTTCTCCAATGTGGTTCCTTGTGAACAAGTCGTGCTTCTGACCACTTGATATTGTGTTGTTGAGACCAAACATGGTCAGCGATCCCTGATTTCGATGTTTCCCCCTCTGTGTGTGTTGTTTGTGCTCTGCCAGTCTTACATTTAAAGGGCGCTTTGTTTCTCAATGTACGACCCCCACATTAGCATGGTACCTGGTAGATACAATCTTTCTCTTGTGTGGATAAATCGGGTTTTGTTTTTGTCAAGAAACTTCGTAACGTAGATCCAGACTTAAAGACGGTTTTAATTCCATATTTCTTTGCTATTTGTCTAATCTTTTCGGACGTTCCTTTCACATATGGAATTGTTAAAAGAGATATCTTGCTCAGGTGGTCGCACTGATGGTTATAGTTGTAATGTGTAAAAAAATATTACACAATAAAACATTGTTAAATATAGGATTTTAACTAAAATTAAAAAAAAAAAAACAAATAGTTAAATTATTAAAAAAAAACGGGTTCTAAAATATAATAAATATAAAATTAAAAATATTGTACAGGGTGTCTCTAAAAGGTGCGGAAAAAAGCTACCACAGATTTTTGAGGCTAAAATATGACGGTCTAACCCAACTTATCTGAGTCGAAAAGTGGATGGTTTTGGAGATACATGTTATTCTGGTTTTAGTTTTAGTTCTTTATAAATAATTTTGTAAATATTAGGTAAATTGTCACAATATCCTGCTAAAAGGGGTTTTAGAGGGTAAGAATTAAGATTCTGCTATTAATTTTATTGTTAACTTTAAAGGACGCCACCTACGGTGTCTTGAACAAATTAAAAACGTACTAACTTTTTTTGAGCCACTTTGTATGTACCTTTTTTGTTTTAATATTTTTTCTAAATAGATTTTACAAGAAAAAGGTATTCTTGGTATAAATATGTTGATTTAGGCAGCCGTTTCTAAGATATCTGGATTTTAAAAAAGCGTTTTTGTATAAAGAGTTCTAAGCTACACAGGGTGTTTCAGAATTAGATGGTAATCTTTTAAAGTATGAATTCTTGCACAATTTAAAGAAGCAAAGTTTACATAAACCTATGTTTCTTAATGGTTTAACTTTTCAGATACAGAATGGTAACAAAGCTTATTATTTTTAAACCCATTCATAGTTATGCTGACGATAGTACCCTTCACTCCACTTTTCAGGTTCCCAAACCAATCTTTCAACGCGGCTTGGAAAGCAAACGCAGGGCGATGCAGATGCAGATTTCACGGGATCTCAATTTGACATTGGATTGGGGCGCCAAAAATCTCGTTCAATTTAATGCATCCAAAACACAATCTTGTTCCTTGTCGCGAAAAAAATCATCAAACACTCACCCTTTGCTTATGAGTGGCCAGGTTTTGCAGAGCGGGGACACATTTAACCTTGTGGGCGTCACATTTGAGAATAACCTTAACTGGCATAAACCCATTGTATCTATAGCCACTGCGGCTTCAAAAATACTTGGATTTTTTTCCGAGCCAAAAAGTATTTTTCTCCTTCCAATTTATACACCTTGTATGTGTCCCAAATTCGACCCTCTATGGAATATTGTTCTCATGTCTGGGGAATGACATCCCCTACAACCCTCAGCATTCTTGATGTCATTCGAAGAAGGTCTGTTCGTCTTATTAATGATCCTTTACTTACTCAAAGACTTTCTTCTCTTGCCCATCGTCGAGCTGTGGGAGATCTATCGCTCTTCTATAGATACTTTTACGGCTTCTGGTTAGTGCCGCGCGTATGCATCCCTATACGGTTCAATTGGACAGGCCTCGAACTTCCCATTTCATTCGTTCTTTTATCCTTAGAGTTTCTAGACTGTGGAACCTACTGCCAGCGGAGGTCTTTCCTTCCCCCCAAATCTTCAAGTATTTTAAGTCCCGTGTCAACAAACTCCCTCTTACCTCGCTTAAGACACCCACGGTACGTTAGTATTTAGGCTTTTAGCCCTCGTGGATTGTCCAAAGATAAAAAAAACTTTACCACCCTGTATCTTAAAAATAAGGCTTTTAGAACAAAGGTTTCTTTGAACTTTTCTTCTTAAAATCACCTAAGGATTTACACTGTAAAAGATAAGCATTTAATTCTAAAACACTTTGTTTAGCTTAGACCTAGCCGTACAGGAAGTGATTTTTTAAATCCAGATAACTTAAAAACGGTTGCTTAAAGCAACTTTAATCCAAGTATACCTTTATTATGTAAAATATGTTTGTGAATAATTTTTTTTTATTAAAGTTACATACAAGTGGTTCCAAAAGGTATTTTGTTTTTAATTTGTTTGAGATGCCGCAGATGACGCCCCTAAAGTTAACAATCAAATTGATAGCAGATTCCTATTTCTCACCTTCCAAAACCCTTTTACCCAAATATTGTGTCAAAATACCTATAATTACCAAAATCATTTATAAGAAACTAAAACCAGAATTAATTTTTAACACCCTGTACCTCTGAAATCATCCAGTTTTGAACTAAGTAAGTGGAGTTAGGTCGTTATATTTTAGCCTTAGGAATCTGTGGTACCTTCTTTTCCGCACATTTTAGAAACACCCTGTATATGTAATATTTTTAGTATACCTGATATTAATTTCATTTTGAAAATGTAAAATATTTCTACTTTTAGCCAGGACGAACTGACCACCAGTCAATTTTCCACGTCTCTTTTTTATTTTCATTTTCATAGTTTTACCGAAAGTTTTATTCTCTTTCGGTGTTTGATGTCATTCAATTGGACGTCCGGGCTCAAATAAAAACGGGGTTTTATGTTGGTTTTTTTCTATAAAGCATGAAAGCTGTCAAAGGCCGATGTATTTTAATGTTCATTTTTGTGCAGTGATAACGCCTGAAAAAAACCGAATAAAAATACCAGTCCATTATTACCGTTTACAGGGTGTTTCCTAATTTCGGTAAAAAAGTTAAGGGCGTATTTCTAAGCCAATTTTATAAAAAATAGTTATTTTTGTACCAAAGGGGTAAAAAGCACTTTTACGCCCGCGGCTAAAAGTTATTGCCCGAGATCCGCGAGGGCAACAATCAGCTGTGGCCGTAAAAGTGCTTTATGCCAGAGGTACAAACAATATTTTTAGTACAACCGAAATTATTATACAAGCATTCTCTCTAGTTAGAAGAAAATTTTCTAGCTTTTAATGTATTAAATTGTTATCAGTATACTTTTAACATATGTTTAATTAAATAAATGGTTGTTTTACCAAAAAAAAATTGGGCATTATTTAATTTTATTATTATTTTATAAATTTATAATTGCGGGCATTTTTGATACTTTTTGCCCTAGGACGTAAAAGTGCTATTTTACGGTCTCATTTATAAATGCGGGCGTTTTTGATACTTTATTGCCCTAGGGCGTAAAAGTTCATTTTTACGCCCGGTCGTACAAAAAGTTTAGTAAGTCTGGAAATGGATTGTTTTCAAGATACATTGTATTAAACTTAAAAAAACGAAATCGAATTTTTATTTATATTAATAAATTTAGCACTGTTATTAGATATGGTATATCTAATAAAAAATAATTTAATGTAATGCATTTCTTCTTAGTTTGCTTATGGCATAAGTAGTAAGAACTATTGGGTCATTTATCTTACTGTTGTATTAAAAGTATAAATAGAGATTGTACACTTTAAAACTAGACCCCTCATATATTATATATATATATATATATATATATATATATATATATATATATATATATAATATATATATATATATATATATATATATATATATATATATATATATATATATATATATATATATATATATATATATATATATATGTATATATATATATATATATATATATATATATATATATATATATATATGATATATATATATATATATATATATATATATATATATATATATATATATATATATATATATATATATATATACATATATATATATATATATATATAGTTTAATTTTTGCGTTTCTTTGACCTTTCCTTTATGTTTTTAATTTATTTCCTTTCAAAGAGAGGAAATTTTTTTCTTGGGGATATGGTCAGAAGTAAATAGGTTAAGAGAAAAAAATTTATTTTGTAATTTTGTCGTTACGACGTTTCGGCCTGGGTGGGCCTTCATCAGGTACATTTTGACAAACAACTAATATCTAAAATACAAACTTTTTGTTTTTTTTTATATTTAATAAATTATGATGAGTTTACCTTAAATGAGGGGCTTCCATTTAAACAAAAAAACATTTACAACCTGCGGTCGCAACATTTAACATATACCACTTCACATATATGTACAAGAACATCCACAAAATTAAAACAACTAATAACTAAAACAACCACAACGGTTTTCTTTTTGTTTTGATAAATTTTTTTATATATTATGAATCCATAGGCATTTTTTAAATTTTGTTTGATATTACTGGTGCCATCTATTTTTAAGGAAGAGATTTAACTATTTTGGTTTAATATTATTACAGGTAACTGTAATTCTTATATTGATGGGTATTGAAAGATTTCTTTGCTCGCAAAACCAAATTACATGTAGAAATTTTGTTATGATTATTATTATTATTTGTGGCTGTTTAATCTATTTTTCAAATACTGGCTAGTTTGTCCTATGTATACACCATTGCAGTCATTGCAGGGAATTTTATATATAATGTGGCTTTTTTGTTTTTATCGATTTTGCTTTTTAATCTGGAGAAATTGTTTTTAGTAAATTGTGGCCTTTATGACAGACGGTAATTTTTTCTTTTTAAATAATTTTTGAAAATTTTCGGAAAGCTTAGGAATATAGGGTAAAGAGAGATAGTTTTTTTGGTTTCATTTTCTTTAGGTTTTTGTGTTTTATTTGAATTATAATATTTGTGTATTCTTTTTTTAAAAATTGAATTTACTAATTTATCTGGATAGTTGGGTAGGGCGGGGCTAGTTGAGCATAGAGGTAAGTTGGGCAATCAAAATATCTCAAAAACTATCGACCGCACGTGAAAGCATCAAATAGCGTAAAGAAGGGGTTGCGCGAGGGGAACTCATTGTGCGACCACTAGTGGTGACGCGGCGATCGAGAAAAATATCCGTGCGCATTGTTTATTTTGTGATTAAAAAGTTAAATAATTGCAAGCCGGAAAATTTTATCTGTGATAGTTAAATGTATTCTGTTCTCAATCAGGTAAGTGTTAATCTTAAGTAAATTTATTGCAGTTTTATTATGTGTAAAGATTTTGGATATAATTCTAACCGGTTTTTTAATAAATTCACTTTTCCTTTAAAATTTCAGGTTGGGGTTAGTTGAGCTACAGTTGCCCAACTAAGTTTTAAGTATAAAATGTTTTTTTTTAGTATACGGACTTATAACAGTAAGACTACTAGAGTCTCCTCAAGATTTAAAAGAAGCTGCAACCCGAACTTTGTACAAGCAACAAAGAAAACGAGCTGACCTATCTAACTTATAAGTTTTCTCTGGAAATAGTTTGACCATACCCAAAGGCTGGTCCAAGAAAAGCCAAATCAAAAAGAAGATAAAGAAAAGCTGCAATTTTAACAAATACAGAAGGCATTACAAGAGAAGCAAAATAAAACTGCTAAAAAACTTTGAAAAACGAAGATGAGTCAATGGAAATTTAAAATTTTTAAATAAAATTTTCTAACAAAAACATTTTTAAATAAAAATATAGAAAAAAGTTATAATTTTAAAAATTTAAATAAAATTTACAAACTAAAAGTTTTTTTAAAAATGTGTAAGGCATTTTTGCCAGATATTAAATCCAATAGTTAAGCTAAGCTAGGTACGTTGCTGTTTTATTAATGATATTTGTTGTTTTGTCTATAAGATTATAAATATAAACAGCAAATTGTCAAAATGTATTTTTTTTGTAAACGTATCTAACATTCAAGCCATGATTTGACTATACTTTTTAAGTGCTCCACTAGCCCCATACCCTTGCTCAACTTACCTCATCTATGGGGTACGTTGGGCATACTTGACTATCTACAATAAAATAGATGTAGCTTCTAAATTCGACTTATTAGAAAGAAATTACTATGGACACTATTGCTAAGGGATAAATTGCTAATCCATCAGTATGCATTATGAGCCCCTAAGACTTATCTTTGAGGAGCTATAACTGATGAAGTGAAAAATTGCTCAACTAGCCCCGCCCTACCC